>OMOU01090336.1:0-19021 GCA_900312585.1 Malacocephalus occidentalis
AGTCAACGACAACAACAAAACACATTCTCACAGCAGGAACAAAGCGAACCAGCACACACACAGACAACGGCGGAATGAACGGTTTACAATAAAGCGCGGCGTGACGGGGGAATATCCGCCCGTATGTTCATCCAATCGAGTCGAGTTATTTGAGACCTTTTCCTGCAATGGTAGCCACATTTGCATATCGAGCAGTTGTGCTCAGCAAATCAACCAAAAAAAAACCCCAACCAAATACATGACACTAAACAGGGCTCTAAAACGGCGCCCGGTGGCCTCATCAAAACCTCCCACTTTAAAGCGCTCACACACCAGGAGCCCACTGCCACCAACCAAGCACCAAAACGCCGCCATGCCCTTCATTCCGTTTTGTTTGGCAGTCGCTTCGGTGATGGTTGCCTGGCACCCACCGAGTCAGTGAGTGAGCACACAGTAGAAACTCTGCGGAGGACGCCGCATCTCGCTGCACCGCTAAGGTCGTTCTGGACAGGCTCCAATTATTGCACGTTGATATTTGCTTATTTGCTAGTCTTGCGGTTTTTGTTTACAGGTACTCTGTAGAGCATGACTGCACTCACAGTGTGAAACAGAACGTCCTCCATACTCCATTCCACTGATTAAAATATTTGTACATTTTAAATGGATGTCCGCTTGAAGCCCTCTGATCTACGTGCAAAGACAAAGATTGACGAAGAAGAATGTAAATCGATACAATTCATACACGGCCCACGATTGGCTAACAGAATACACCGACAGCTGCCGTGACACGAGAGACGTCAGAGGTTAAGGTAGCGATAGCTCATTCGAGGTAAACGGCTTCTGAGCAAATGCCCGCTGCGGCTAGTTTGCCAAAAGCCTTTCTCAGTCAGGCATCTATATATAGGTCAATGGTACTTTACAATGGAATCTATCCATTAAAGCGACCCCCATTTTCAGCTGACATAAGAGCAGCCAACCGTGGCAATTTTACTGGAACCAATGAGAGGTTAGCCTCTTACTTCTTGCATGGTAAACAACAAAATAAAAATCTGCCAATCACGTTAAAATGAGCTCCTTGTGTATCCCTGTTCATGTCAACTGAATGTTTTTTGGAATTGGTGATCGTTCTAGAAACACAGAGTGAATAATGAGTAGGTGTAACAACAACCATTTCCACAGTGTACGATGTTACATTCTACTGATGTTATGTTCGACTACTTGTGTAGTCACGGTGATGAAAGATACATGTGGGTCAACCACAAAAAATGGACATTTAGTCAGAATAAGTGTTGTGTTATTCACATAAAATAAATGTGCCAATAATGATTATGAGGCCATATAAAACGATGACATGACACCCAAGTTAATGTTGTTTACGGGTGTATCGTTAATGCTAGCATTTATTTTCCCACGTGTTGACACGTAACAGGGGTAAGGTTGCTGTAAACAAGGTTAGCAATGCTGCATCTATGAAATATGAGACAGACAGACACACACACTCACACACACACACACACACACACACTCACCATTCTTTTCGTGGATCTGAACCAGGGATTTGTAGGACTGTTGTGCTCTTGCAAGATTGTACTGGTTCTGAAGAGGACAGAATGGGTTCATTACAGGACATTAGGACAGGACACGAAGTTGACAAAGAACAGCCACATCATTATTCATTAGCCAATATAATGGTAACTAAAGCAGCCATCTTGACTCAGAAAGCTGTGACCAACCTGAAACAAGCATTAATGCGTGGGAATACACAGCTAAGCTTCGCTGGCCAGAGCCCACACACTCCCATCTAACACACGCACTCCCACCTAACACACACACACACACACACACACACACACAGATAAGGATCAACACCGTCTGTTGTCTTGTCGTGTCACTGAATAACTAAACACCATGTCTGTGCAGGGATCATTTGACCGCCCTGGTAAAAACCATTAGCAAGCTCTCAATATCGGTTCCTCAAAAGCCTCCGCTCGCCAGCACACCACAGGCACGCGGCTACATGAAGTGGTGTCAAGTTGGTCTGGGGCCACACGCACGCTGCCGACCCCGTCAGGGTCCGCTCACCTTATTGGCTCCAAACTGCACCCTGGCTTTTCCCTTCACTAAAGTGGCGTTGATCTGCATGATGACAGACTCTATAGAATAGGCACTGCTCCAACCCTGCAACACGGGAACACAGGGCTTACAAGAGTCGCGCGCACGCTCATGTGTCAAGACAGATGGACGCACTTGGATCACGCTCTGCGCGAGAGGTCCGACGGGAGCGAGAAGAGACCTACCTGCTTGGTCAGAAGTTCCATGCACAGGGCACCTCCGCCAAGCACGTATCTAGAAGAAGAGGGAGAAGGGGGGGGAAGGGGGTTCAGGTTACACAACAGCCGTCTCTGTGGAACATCCAAAAGAGGTGGACAACCACGCCGCCGTGTCAATAATGCGGGATGACGGGAAGCGGTCGAGTGGGCAGGGTGGACCTACCCTCCGGAAAGCACCGGCGACACCACCCGCACGAACGGAGGGTCGAACGGGAAATTGTCCTGCGGAGAGACAATGAGCAGGGCGCAGTTGTTGTTGTTGTCCTCGATGGAGAAATATTTGTGACGCCAAGCAATTCTAAACGATGGTAATCGCCCCGGTCGTGGCTTTGGCATACCTTATATGAGAAGTTGAGGAGTATGTAATCCATGCCCTCCTTCTCCTTCAGGACTTGGAGATCACTGTGCAGGGGGCTGTCCGGGTCCACTCTGTGGAGACGTACAACACGTCAGGGGCCACAGCAGCAGGTACAGGACAGTGGACTTAACAGGGACCCCATTACACCACCAGGGGTGAGCGTGATTAGCGTGACGTAGTTCCATGGAAATGGATTGTAATGGCTAAACACAGGGGACAGTGGTATAATAGGACTCCTTTAAAATAGATATTTGGAAGAAAATACAGACTATTCTTTTATTTTTGTACACAATCAGAGTAATAGAAGTAATAGAAATAGAAATGTAATGCAAACACTACAATACATCGTCGGCAGGTGAGGTCAACATCACGGACAGTAAACATTATGCATCTGTAACGCTGTGATGGATTTGAACGGGGAAACCAATCAACAATCAGGCATGAAAGGAAGCACCGGGTCACTTACGTCCTCAGCTTGACGTGCCACTCGTAGAGGCTGTCATTGACCAGCTCCACTGAGTAGATGCCTGTTCGTGGAGACATGAAGAATTAGCCTATATCCAAGAGCAGACACTACGCGTCAGACAACAGAACACAGAACGGCGTGGACTCGTGCTAGGCGGGGTGCACACCCGTCTTGTAGCTCTGGGACCGGTAGATCTCGCGCAGCTCCTTCATCAGGCGGTCGGAGGCTTGCACAGAGCCAGAGACGGCTCCCTGTGAAGAGACCAGCAGGAAACAATAGAAACCAGCCGAGACAAAAGGACACGTGCCGCTCCAGAGGCCATGGCTTTCACATGAGCAGCAAGTTGAAAAGCAAATAGTGCCGACGTAGTCCACAAGACTACAACCTACCATTAGAATGGAGAAATATTCACATCTATAATCTCATTTATGGGCTTCTTTGTGTCTTCAAGGACAGGACAGTGAAGAGAGACAGGACAGTGTGTCGACTGAACAGAGGCAACGACTTGTAGCCAAGTATAGCCTACACGGTTAGAGAATTGAGACACCCGCAAACAGGACGGTTTCTACATAGATGACATTTGTATCTAAAAAAAAGTCAAATACAAAAATTGTCATTACTAAGCAACAGCAATATGGTTCCTGAAATTCCCCCCCCCAGAGAGCTGATACAGGGAAATCAATGTGAGCCGGCCTGAGCATAATACATGTGTGTGCGGTGCATTGGAGGGCAGAGTAACCTGAAGGGACTGAACTGCCACTGCACCCTGGGAACAAAGACACGCCTCTCTGCTGCACATTGTTAGCCCTTCACAAAAGCTCTACTCGCCTGTCATCACAACAGAAACGGCAAACACCCGACCGCGACCCGATGCACGCATGCGCCGTACGCTCGGTTCAATTTCACATTTCTACAGACTACTCTTTCTCAAAACGCATGCACCCCGCCCACTGCCCCAAAAAGTAGGAAAAGTTGACCTTACCGAATGAGCACTTACGTTCAAGTGGTCCTGCCTCTGGTTCTTGCGGATCTTCTCGAGGATGGCCAGGTTCTCCTTCTCGATGCCGTCGTCCTCCGACTTCTTGCCGTCCACCGGCTCCTCCTCTTTCATGTCGTAGTGGTCCAGGTCCTCGATGTCCTGCCGGGTTTTAATTCAAACACGTTTCATTGGCCGACCGTGACACTCCACAGCCCGATGACCAATAGGGTTCAAGGAAGTTGACCAATACTAAAAGGCTAAATGCATACAATACTGATACTGGTGGGACTACCGTAACACTGGCAATATTGTGGTTCTGCAACATACATACATACATATACACACGTCATTCAAGTATGCATTGCATTACACATGCAAAATGTGTTTGCAGAAGGTAAGACTATAGAATGCTGTACAATGTACTAGGCTGGATGCATACCATTGACGTTTTCATCTTATAGAAGAAATGCAATACATTTGAACAATTCCTTCTGTAGGGGGCACTATCATATGTACTCACGCTGTTAGTTATCAGCTTATAATGAATAACCATCGGAGAAAAGTATTCATTATTAAAATAAAAAAGGTATTCATCTGAATGAATAATAACGGGGCACCATCCTGGAATCAGGGACCAATAACTAAACAATGGAGTCAGTCTCATATCTTGTACCAAAACTAGTCAAGTAGAATTATGATTCATTCATTAATAATGAATAAGAACTATATCAATAACTAGGGATGGTGAAGGCTTTGGAGTTCTTGACGCGACAGAGGCTGGCTTCAACACAACACCCAAACAATAACCACAACAGTTATAATATAAGAATGTTTATTCAATTCAAGTTGGCAAATGGCATAAAGTAAATATCCCCTTTAATACGATAATGCACAACCGAGAGCGCACGCATGCGTGTGCGTGCGTGCGTGCCTATTTTTACAATATCATCTGGTAGTATTAATGAACGCGCAAGCATACCATCATGAACACACTTCTACCTAACTCTGCCCAGATATCTACCTTGTTGGTGACCACGTGGATGGAAAACAAAAGGTGGATTTGTTCTTTCCAACAGAACTGTGTTGGGTCCGCTGGTCGGTGCTCTCCGTTCGGCTGGGAATCGTCCTTCTGGTGATCACGGGGCGACGCCGCATTCAAGTTGTGGAATGTGGTTGGTTTTGTCGTGGGCCGGCGTGGGTTGAGAGATCAGGTAGACGATCTGGACCACGAACTAGGCCTCGTTTGCGGATCTGCGTGGAGACGATGGCCCGGGTCCCGCTCGCCGATGGCGTGTCGATGTGGCGTACAGCTTGAGCAGTGGCGTCGTCGATGTCGGGATTTCGAAAGGGGCTTTTTTCGCCCTCTTTTCCTCCGACAATACTGCGTGGTTCGCAGGGAAACGACCGATGCTACTGGTTATTCTAGACTTAAGCTAATGGAATGTCGCACTACAGCTCGGCTGGTAGAGTCAAAACAAACGAGGTACTTCATCCTCACTTAGCTTCTTAGGTCTAATAACCATATAATGACCACTATACGCGCGAAGCGGAGCGGCCGTTGGGCTGGAGCGGCCGTTGGGCTGGGTCAGGCGCAGGGCCGACTTCTTGGCACGTCTGGGTCCAACGGGGAACACAAACGGGGAGCCCGGTGGTACAAAACAGGGCATTACAGAACGGAAGACCGAATGGAAAGGTGAACGAAGAGAAGGGCAGGACTGCGGGCTGCGTGCTGGTTATATCAAGTCGCGCATGCGCCTATTAGTCAGGGTATTGGTGTGATCTTATTGAATCATCCTTTTAACCTCCGCCTTTGGGGTGGTCTTTAGTGCGAGTCGGGGCCGAGGCCTCGAACACATTATGAGTGCTGCCCCTGGTGGTTATTTCAGATATTGAGGGTAATTGGCAGTGAAAGGAGGATCTTGAGGAACCAGGGTTGCGGAGGCCCTACACTTCCATATTCCATCAGGTTGTAAAACTATGTACTGTACCTTCACCACCCGAGGTTCTTCAGATTTCATTGTTTAATGTGTAAAATAGCTGCCACTGCTCATGTTAGCAGTAGAGCCATGACTACATAGCTAATAACTGAAGGGTTTCTGGATGGCGACTAGGCTTGCCTTAAATGGGTCATGCTATGACATCAGGTGTGAGTGTGATTGGCCATTGCACAATTGGCATGCAACTATCTATTGACATCACAAGTGGGAATGTCCACTACCTGTCTGGCTGGCTGATCTAGTAATCATACATCTAGGTGGACATTCCCACTTGTGATGTCACTAGATGGTAGTCACATTGCAATTGTGAAACGACTTGCGGTGGCTAATCACACACACCTGGTGGCATAATATGTCGTCTTTTAAACAGCTTTCAAAGACACGTTTGGCTGGTCTTCATTTCTTACACTGAAAATTGTGAAAATCAGCTATTGTGATATCAGTGAATGAGTGCAGATTCTCACCTCTCCCATCTCTTCCTCCTCCTCTTCCTCAGAAGTGACCTCATCTGTCGTCCCATGCTGAAAGATGAATAAATAAATAAACAAAGAAGCACATGTGGAGTAATGTTGCTAAAAGCAGAGCCACTTGAGCCGGCTGGTCATCCTGTTAGAGAGCAGAGACTCTGGCTGCTGTTGACCGCCAGAAGAGACTATTGATCTGCTCAGACTATGCACCTCATCATACTCCGGTGTGCTGAGATGCAGGCAGCGGCTTGCCCAGACTGTTTGCACCCTCTGCCATACCTATAAATATATACTTTTCCATTGACAATCAAACACAAGCCCATTTGCCTGTCACGGGGCAACGAAAGTGCGCGTGGCAGCCTTGCCTTTCGGTCTTGTCCTACTGGGCCTGCAGGTAGGGGCTGGTCCAGCATCTCCACATCAGGGTGCTGGGGCAGGTTGTACAAGCGGCAAAGATCGCAGATGAGCTTCTTCAGCTGTTGCAGAAGCTGGGAGAGGGAGATTAGAATAGTTCAGATACAGGCACATCATTCAGTGAGGACATGTGACAAACAAACAAGCATACATCACCACTGGCCTAGATAGATTTTTGCCTGATTGTGCGAAGAAAAGGGAAATAAAAGTGTGTGTCGAAAGGCATGTGACTGCACTGAATTTCTACAGATATAAATATAGAATCATTACTACTAACAAGTCATTGGACATAAGAATTCCATTAAACCCAACGGTAATGATAATATTTGTGTGGTTATGTAAAGTACGGCCCTATGTGGTGTGTACAGTCATCAAGGTAACGACAACAAATAAAAACACACAGTGGATCATCTAGTCAACTAGATCATCTAGTCATCATCTAGTCATCATCTAGTCACTTGAATCGTTAAATCACATGGACACAGATATAGGGCAAGGTGTCAATCTACATTCCATCACAACACAAACGACAGCTCACTTCAATAACAAATTAATAGCAATTATATGTAGTGGCCTACAGGGTGTTCAAAAGCAATAAGTACAGTAACAAAGCCACCTAGGAACACAGACTGACATAACATGCTGGTGGCTCATTTGCCACCTTCGTGAAATAACGTCTGTCAAGGCCAGCAGTGCGTCACCATGGCACGACAACAAAAATGATGTCAACAGATTGTGATGACAAAAGGATTTCCAAAACGCTGCGCCCTGAAACCAGCAGGCAGCAATACCGGAATGCAGACTGGTATACCTACCAAGGTATTGCCTCTTCTGACATCCTCCAGCCGCTCCAAGACTTGTGTCAAACTTGGGTCATCGGAGTCCACAAACCATATCGGCGGTGTAGAGGGATACGCCTCCTGAATAAATGATTACATTACATGGTGACAAATACAACATCACATACAATAACAGCGTAGCAGTCATGTTGGATTCGGATCGTCTGCTTTTGTGCGCACTTGAATACTAGGCTATTGTAATGTCCTGCTACACTTTGTGTCCGTGTACAGACGTGTCAAAGTTTATAACAGTATACGATACACATTTCAGATCGAGGTCGCTTCGGTGCCAACAATATAGATGATAATAATGGAGGTGTAACGAGCGAATGAGCAATATAACCGGAGCCCCGGCGTGTTGTTTGGTACGGCGGGCTAGCGGGCTAACCGTGAAGCTACGGGCCGACCAAAACAACGCACCCACCGTTATGTTGCAGTGGATAATCAACAGCTTCTCCCCGGTCACGTTGAATTGGCAGCTCAGCTCGTCGGGCTTCCAGTCGATGATGCGGAAGCGTTCGTGGTTCGGGTCGAAAATGGACTCCAGAAACTTGAGCTCGGCCTTCAGCCCCGACACCGACATCTTCCACCGCGCATCTCCGGCCGGGCCGCGGGCCGCCGCTTATGGGGGTGGGGAGTCGGGACACTCGGCGGCGCTCGCTCCGCTACAGCTCCCACCACCACCACGTCACCTCAGCCCGAGGAATTACAACGGAAAAATACCCTCAAAGAACCAAAATACACGCGGCCACCCACGAGGGGTATATTGTTGTCGCGAACAACAACAGCTGTCTAAATCTAAACGCCTGTCTGGGCGAACTGGCGAATTAGCTAGACGATAGCTAGCTAGCGAGCTAAACATCCGCCGATTAGCATTAGCATCCGCGTTTGCGTCGAGTGTAGCCCGGCTACATGCTAGCCAGCGAGCTAAGTCCCTTGTTGTTGTCGTCTTTCCGTCTATTGTTGCTGTCCCGGTCACGGGATCGACCACATTTATAACAACCTCGCAATGGACCACCACACAACAATGCCCCCCCCGTGGTGCAAATCCACCAAAAAACGAGCGATTTGTTCAACGAACCAGAACACACGCATTCACACCAAGCCCGCGATTACATGACTTTATATCGCGACGTGTGACGCCGTGCCAGCAGTGCTCCGTGCCGGGGCTTGTTGTGGGGGTTTAAAGATGGCGTCGCCCGAGCTACCCTGCGCCCACAGACTCCCGGCATGCAGCAGCGGGCAGGGGATTTAGTCTGAGCAAAAACCAAAGTTTTCAAGAGCTGTCATTGCTTAAACGTCGCCCACGTAAACACTAAATCTTTATAGGAAATAGCCAAATGAGGTATCAAGTATAACAATTGGATTACGACATTATTACATTACCTGTATATATATTTTTGTATATATATATAATGCCTTTTATATATTTTTAAAATATTTCTCATTCCTGCTGGTCTTTTTTTTAACTGTAAATATTGTAAATATTCTGATTCTGATCCCTCCAATTTGTGTTATCTGTATTACCCTTTTGCACATTCTGCTGAGCACCGCCACTTTTCATTTCACTGCATGTGACAAACACAATTCTTGAATATAGAGTTTTGAACCACATTTTCCATTTTACCATGGTCATTGTCAAGAGAATACATGTGCAGCTTTAAAACATACATTATTTAGTACCTGGTATGTTTGGAAATGCACAGTAGAGTGACATGTAGTGGTATGGCGCCTGCTAGGCACCATACAGCGGTGTCTTGTGGTTGTTCGGGTGTTCTGCCCAGTTGCTAGTGTTCTGTTGATTTGCTATGGTGTTCTGGGTGGTTGCTAGGGTGATCTGTAGGTTTGTTATGGTGTAATGGGTGGTTGCTAGGGTGTTCTGTTGGTTTGCTATGGTGTTCTGAGTGGTTGATAGGATGAAATGGGTGGTTGCTAGGGTGTTCTGGGTGGTTGCTTGGGTGGTTGATAGGGTGTAATGGTGGTTGTTAAGGTGATCTGGGTGGTTGATAGGGTGTAATGGGTTGTTGCTAGGGTGTTCATGTTGGTTTGCTGTGGTTGCTATGGTGGTTGCTATGGTGTAATGGGTGGTTGCTAGGGTGTTCTTGTTGGTTTTCTCTGGTGTTCTGTATGGTTGCTAGGGTATAACAACCATACAGAACACCCTGGCAACCACCTAGAATACTTGGATGTTCTGGGTGGTTCTTGGGGTAGTTGTGGTTGCTATTGTGTTCTTGGTGGTTTCTATGGTGCTCCATGTGTTTTCTATGGTGTTGTGTTTGGGTGGTTATCTAAGTGGTTGCTATGGTTGTTCTAGTTGGTTGCTATGTTGTATTGGCTGGTTGCTAGGATGTTTTAGGTGGCTTGTTGGGTGTCAGACTATACATAGAGCATAGTAAGGCTTAAGTGTTCATAAAGGAACCTAATTTGTGGACTCGTTTGGACTAATTTAAGAACAACTCCTAAATGATCAAATGAAACGAGAGAATGAACCCATAAATCCATATCCTATTATTTTGGGTATTATTCTGTGGAGTTACCACATCTGATGTTGTGAGATCTTGGAAGCATACAGCCTAAAGCTACGAAGCAGACTAGAGCTGATAACTTGTCTCTGTGGTTGGCCCTTCTGACATCAAATGCACCTGTCTTCTGTTAATGTGAATGATGTTTGCCATATACGCTACTTTGCTTAAACAATGCGCTTACACATATTTATGCCCAGAACAATCCTCCCATCACCACGTCATTTGACAACAGTAACTGGGCTATTCCTGCTGTTGAATTCTGCGGGTTTCCTTCCCATTTGACTTCCACGCTTGTCAGCAGTTTTGTAGTGGTGCAGACAGAGACACAGTCGCTCTACTGCTCTATTAAGACGACTCCTGATCTCAATGCATAAAGCAGATTACCTTATGTGAGGCTGTCCTTGAGCAAAGGTTCTTGTATTATAGACTTCAATAGCCTCACCCACAACAATATGCCTAAAACAACAATACCAACAACACTATGACTCATACGCTTCACTTATAGAATGAGGTTGGGAACCACGATAATTACTATCTGTGATGTTTCTGTAATTGTATGTACGCCCACCAGCTGTCAGTGTTGTCCATGTAATAAAGCCATGTCTTTACAAACAGACATGGCTCCATATTCAGCGTTACTAAAATGGCCAGTGGTCAGTTTATTTTATTGGACTGTCCAAGTACTCTTTAAATCTTCACTAACACATACCATGACGTTTTAAACAAAGATAACGTTGATAGTCACCGTCAGTTTTGAGTTTTCAGACCATACAGGACGAGGCCCTGATTGGAGGTTCATGGAGTACAGGTATCTCATTGGCCCTTGTGGGAGAAACATTAATTATTCATGCGTCATAGAGGTAATGGTTAGCCCTGACTGAGTTTCATTTCACCACATTCTCCCAATGTTCTTTCACAGAATTGACTTGAACACATTTTCAAATGACAGTAAAATGATTGTGATGCACAGTTTACAATTACAATTAGACACCTGGTGGCCATTGTGACCATACATTATCTAAGGGTGTTGAATATAATAGGCCTATGTCATGTGTAGCCAAATTCATGGAAATAATGGAGAAAGGCATCAACGATATGTGCCATTCATGAGAAAGAATGTAGCCTAACACAAGACGAGTGGGTCATGGTTGTGACTATTTCTTAACTTTGTTTTGGTCTAGTTTTGTATTTCTATGTCTGTTGTGTTCCCTGACTAGTTGTTCTAGTTCTGTTTGCCATGTGTCCTGTCTGCTCCCAGCAGGATCTGTACTCACCCCCCATGTCTCTATATGAACCTTGTTCCCCAGTCAGCCCTTGTCGATTTGTCGCTTCTGTTATGTGTTCTGTTCAGTGTCAGTTTTAGTTTGGAGAGCTTTTGTCTTCGTTCATCCGCGTTACCTGTACCCGTTAATGTATTCAATAGATTTAGGTTTAATCATCACGTGCCTGGCTGTCCTGCATTTGGGGCCTCACCACGCCTTCACCTTGACAAAGTGATGCAGGTGTGGGTATACACGTCCATGCGGCGAACACATTCCACCCCATTGTAGTATAGTCCAAGCAGGATGTGGAGACGTTTTGGTAGCTAACCCTCTGGAGTCGACAAATTGTATGTATGTTTCCTCTGTGTGTTGCGTAACTCAGCCATCTTGTCGAAGGTCTTCTGTGTCGTCAATTCAGCAGGTGCAGTGATTGGTATGGTAATGTGAAACCAAATCCTCTCACTTCTCTCATAGCACACGTTGCCGTAGCACTCAAAGTGTTGGTCCTTCAAAGAGAACAGAAGCCATACCTCCCGTATTGTAAGCTATAATATTCACAGGCGTCAGTTACACTGGGGACATGTCCCCACCGCTTTTTGTCACGGCCCATTTCGTCCCCATTTTGTGAAAGCCTGAAAGTAAAAAAAAAAGAAAAAAGATTGTCCCCACCACTTTTCAAGCCAAACTGACATGCCTGATAATATGCCACATCTGTGTCAAAGAAGTAAGTGAATCAATCCTGTGTATGGCAATTGGCCGCAATAAATTCAGTGAAATCGCGCCTGAAGTTATTGAGCCTGTCGTTAGGTTGTGGCTGGGCTAATGTATCAGTTTCTCTGGAGAGGCCAGCTAGATGTCCAGGCCCCTTCGCAATGTAATTCATTTACAGCCGTTTGGCAGCAAGGCTGGGAGTGGAAGCCTTTCTTTGTTATATTTTACATTCAAGAAGTAGGAAAGTGCATGACATACACTCAGCTAAAAGGGTCAATAAGTCATAACATTGAATGTTTTATGAACACCAGTAATCTTGAAACCAGAGGAAAACACAATTATTAAGTTAGCCATTCTTTTCCAGATTGAATGTCATGCTCAATTATGATCAGATCAATAACATTCACGTTTTATCAGTGTTTAATTCATATCGATTCAAGAAAAGAAAAGTATTTCTACATTATAATACTATACTGGTTAAGGCATTGTTATATTATCCTATGTAGTCAGGGCAATAGAGGGAGATGTGATTTTTTTGTCCTTACAGTCTGCTGGCTGGTATTTCAAAAAGCTCACTGCAAGTGAAGTCAGGATTATGAATATTATTATTATTATATATAGTTGAGGAGGACACAATGACTTAGCAGTACAATACAAGGCCTTCCAATGTTTTAAAAGCAATACATTTCCAGCGATGTCACAAAAGCACGTGTCATCAATCTCTGTAACCAATGTCTCGGCTTTTCATTGTGATTGTCTTTCTCACCTTGTTTTATGAGTAAATGGCTGATGTGTCGTCTGTCATGTCCCGCATTTGCATGCACTAATAAAGCGACCGCATGTTGTTGTCCTGTGTGATGAATGCTCTTCCTCTGTCGTCCATCTGCCCCCGGTGAAGAAGTTAATTAAACCAGCATCTCTACTGGCTCCTTTCCATCCCGGTATAAGGATGAGCAAATCATCTCGCAGTGTTTACAGTTTGTATGATATCTTTATGATAGCGCCGGTCGCTCTCCATTCTCAAGATGACCATGCGATGCACTTTGAGGCTTTTAATCGCGCCTCAGACTTTCGTACTGCAGTGTACGCACCCAGCCATCACAAGGTCGATTGTCTTTATGTTGGAAAAACAACAACAACCCATAATAGTTCACTTGATGGCCTTGAATGAAATGAGTGCACTAATTGCTCTTCCAAACATGAATTATAATAGCATTAGGTTTAACAACTCAGCTTCGTTCATAAAAATAGCAAAGTCAGACAGGAGGCTATTCAGACAAAAGTGTTCCAAGGATAATCGATAAAGTGCAGTAACAGCAATGCTACGATACCATTATTAAATGACGAGTCACAAGAATGAATTCACTTCACAACACTTCACTGATTAATACGTAACCAATGGACACCTGCAATCTTCTGCGTAGACTGAAGATTTAAGGATTTTCAGGTGTCAGAAGGCGAACAGGGGAACGTGGACCGGAGTCTAGGCGGTTAAGTAAGAAGGGAAGGGAAGGAAGGGAGGGGTAAGGGGGTTTAGGGGTTTGGTTAATCCTCTGTTACTTTAGGTATTGTAAGGTGTATTATATTTATAAATATTACATTTTTTAATTGTATCTTTCATTATATTGTATTGTTTGTTATCTTTGAAAAACGCTAGTTTGACTTTAGATGCATATTTTGGGATTCAGTGAGAACACTCATTCAGTCGTTTATTCGTATTAATATAATATTATTATATTCATATTATATTAACATCATTATATATTGTGCACATTATTTTCATCTTCACCTAAAAAAAATAAAATGTTGGATTGCAGTTTTGAAAAGGTTTTCATTTCAAAGCTGTCTCCCAGCCTTCAACGCCCTCTGTGCTGACTCAGGACAAAGCCTAAAGTTTGGGCTGTATGTCACGGGAGACCACCCCGTCCTCAGCACGCCCCACCCCACCCACACCATAAACACAGAGCAATATCCAATTTTCCAATGGGTAATAGCCTGAACACAAGCTCGAGTGAAAATGGAGAGTTGTTGAAGCAACCAGGAGAATCGTTCAGGTTTACCAAGAGGATTTTGGCAGGGTTGAGGAAAAATGCATTGCAGTGTAGTCAGCTCGCCCTCTGAAACCATTAATATAGAATTTGACAATAACTAATCGGTTGGAAATAACCCAAAACTCAAATGCTTTAATTCATTCAGTACGTCAGAATATTTTGTCAATTCCATATTATCAGGCTATGAACGGATTACGTAACATGCTACATATAAATTACACCTTAATAATAATACGTGCACAGTGAACAGTGAAGTGTGTCTCGAGGGTAACCATTGAACAGGAATGTCATCTGACAAAGTGACTGACAAATGTATCTAAATTAATAAAATGTTATATATCGTCACACTGTTCATTCATTGAACAAACTCTGTCCAATAGAAGTCACTGGGCAACTACTGGATTAGGTACTGTATAGCATTGGAATGGACCAATGGTGGACCTGCCAGAGGCTCGGTGTGCTAACCAAGCCAGCACATGCCAAATCATAGCAGAGTCTGCTAACTCTCGGGTCAGTGCCGTGGCAAGTTCTGCCAAGGGATGAGCGTGATTGTTGGCCCCCGGTGAATGAGACCACCATTGCCGATAAATCAGCTGTGCTGCAAACAGAGGATTACAAGCCCCAGGCAGAAGAACTGACTGGCAGACAGATGATGGCAGAGGAGGAAGGCCTCGCCTAAATTGCATTTGCGCAGAGGACAAATTCAATTTAAGTCTTGGTTTGTACGGTCTGGTCAAGGGTGTCTGCAAATGCGCGCGCGCACACACACACACACACACACACACATAATTACTGCATAGGCAGAACTGCACCAGGAAACCAAGTGGTGTAGTGGTGGCTCAGTGTGGTAAAGGTCAGAACTATATGTAAACACTCGCTATAGCAGTGGGTCTATCAGTGTTGACATTTATTTATGAGTGAGTTACAACCGACCCCCTTGTAGCGCAATCACGGCTCGGCAGTCGGCTCTTCGCAGGACAATTGAGTGCATCCCTCGATTTCGCACGTGATCCCCACAAAAGGGTGGCGTATTTCAATCTACATTCACACACATGTATGTGCATACCGTTTCAATGATTTTACGTGACATAGAAAAAGATCTGCAATGAATAAATAAAAATTTTCTTAGTTCCCTATGAATGTCTATTTGTATCAGGCTGCAAAGACCTGTGTGCCATCGTGACACGAAAAACAATGGGGACATATGGTGGTGTTTGGGCTGAGAATTGCCCTCTGTGGCAGGGAACCGTTTCCCAATCTAGAGCGCAGATCACGGTGAGCACTTTTGGAGGGGGCAGCGTGCCAGAGGGAGAGGGTTACCATCTGGAGGCCTGAGAGCTGTGACACATTTACCACTGCCTGTGGTCCACACACACACACACGCATGCACACGCACACACTCCCCCCACGGAGACACATCCCCTTCAGAGCAGAGACGACTGCTCACCTTAAAAAAAAAAACCCACACTGGGTCAATGCTGACCAATTCACACTTGAATGTGTTGTGGTACGAAACACATGAGACACACAAGTTATATTCAAGTGGCATGTTAGCCAATGTTAAATAAATAAAATATTTAAAAACTCTAGCAGTGTCATTTAAACGTGTTTATCATTATGATCATTGTTTTTTTGTATGATGCGTTCTGAACGATGCAGTAAAGTAGGCCTCCTACTTCACTCCATGACATTATCTGTGGTTTCATTAAAGGGGTCAAATTAGAAGCTAAGGTCAGGTCTACTTTTGGATGTCCTCCAAAGTAGTTTGCAAGTAAATGAGACGTGGGGTGATTGAACCTAAGGTTGGCAGCTAGTCAAACGTTTAAACACACTGAATACTCATGTAGTCAAGGGCAGGGCTCGAAGCTGCCTGTTTGGTAGAATGCCAAAAATGCCCTTCTTATTATTAAAGTTAAATCTAAATGTAGGATAAATGCAAAGAGAACATGCTTTTTCAAGGCATCCAATATAATTGAGACAAATGTATCAACAATGAAAGAAGCCTTGGCTTATTTACTGAAGGTGAATCTAATATCTAGGTATTTCTAGGTAGTGAAAGTGAAATTGGATAAATTAACTATAAAAGATATATTTTCAAAATAAGAGGGGCTATATCTGGATACATCAACAGTTTATTATATTTTAAGGATATTCATTTTCAGAATAATTTCCAGACATCAAAACTTGATTTGCATTCTAGGCAAATTCACCTCAAATAAATGATTTGGCTAATGGTAGAGCCTAATTCCGTGTTGAGCAGGAGCTTCGTCCAATCAGTTCCTCTATTTTATAGTCACTTACAGTCAGCCTGCCTGTGATCAGCTGATTACCTCTGCCCTCCATTCCTCCCCTCGTGTCCAGACAGAGGACACATGGCAATCACTCACCACTCCACCCAGACTCTGCCTTCTTGGAAGCTGATCGCTGATAAAGATGACAGGGTTCTGTGTGATCTCCTGGTTGCCAAGGGTGACAGTGCACCCTTTGTCTCTCTCTGGTGACATAGGTTTAGCTGTAATATGGATGCTAAATTGAATTTCACAAAGACAATCGGAGATAAGCACAGTGATGCCATTAACCCGAGACATAAATAGAGTGATAAATAGTGCTGCATCGGCGACACTGCAACCAAACACATGTATGTCATACACATGACAAATACAGTAATGCAATCATGACAGTTATTTGGGCCTTTGTGTTATGTCACTTGTCTGTCCCGGGTGACATCTGTCCCAGATGCAAAGTTAAACAAGGATCAAACAAGTGAGTTCAATAAGCTGACCACAGTGCCTTTGGTCCAATAAAACGGCAACAATGTAAACAATATGATTTACCACATATCACTTCCACATCACAAGGTCACCTCCTAATTTAGTCAATTAGGATTAATTATTTGACTCAGTCAACTGAGTCAAATAAGGCCAAGTGTGTCTTGCTTGGCTCGGGATTACGACCGTGACTATCCCGTGTCTTAATGCTGGTCACCAGGTCATTTTCACGTCCAACATTGATTCAATGTGGCCTGCCTCTGATCCTACGCTGAGTCCCAGGAGAGAGGAATGCTTCAATGGTCAATCAGGAAAAAACAAGTCCACACTGTAGCAATTCTCTTTGCCACAATGTCACATAGGTGGCTTAGTTTGGGACTACTCCAAGGACACAGTGTGGTGTAAATTCCAGCGTATTGTAAAGTTTGTTAAGATGGCAGAGCAGATGCTGATTAGCTAGAATGCTAGCGCTCCCTTGAGTGTGTGTGCTGGTGGCTGACTTAACCTGTTGTGCGCTGATTAGCCAGACTGTGATGTGTGCAGACAGAATCAACATATTCCCATCCAATCAAATGTACACTCTGAACGGTCGAAACATTGAATTGACTAAAATGAGTTCGTTATGTTTTACACAAAATTAGTAATTGACACGTCTGCTTGTAATGCACATTGCAAACACAAAACACATGTTCTAATCACAGATCCGGTATCAAGGAATTTAACTCACAGTGCCTTTTCACCATCCCACCTGTGAAGTGTCAAAAGTTGTGACATCTGAGTTTCACATCTGGTTTCACAGTGTCTGAGAGAACAGGTTTTTTAAAATCCCCTGGTTGTCACCAGCCAGGTATTTGACCTTCCCACAGTGAAGGTCCTGCACATGAGGAGCTGGACGCCGCTCTGTTCTCCCTGATGGCCTGTGTCTGATAATGAGTCTTGGCTGGATCACTGTGATGAGAATGATGAAAAGGGGGAAGTCTCCGGCCTTCACATTCAGTTAAATATGGTCTCGTTGTGTGTCAGTGTTCGCTTCTGTACTCTTGCAGGAGAAAAGCTCTGATTTAAAGGCACTTCTTGTCTAAAGGCTCTTAGACACGCCTGTTCTTCATCTTCTCATCTGGGTCAGGAATAATAACCCTCACCCTGGAACAGTGAATGGTGAATAGGAAGAAACTACATACACAGCATGTATCTCAATAGAGCCGATTTCAAATACTTGGCTGATAACAAATGCTTCCTGATCTGTAAATCCAGTCCTGTATAAGTCATGTATTTGTAGCTCATCCTTGTAGCGATCCTATTCCCTTTTATTGAATGTAGGCCAAGTCTATGTAGTGTTAGTGTTTATTTCTCCGTAAGCAGTGAAGTTGGTGTAGATATCTAGTCCTCCATATGGGATTCTGAGTCACTTAATGCAGTCCACTGAATCCTTTGAGTATCAAGGAACACTACAGATATTCCCTAAATACCCACCAATACCACCTATAAATCAGACGACTAAGGGAAACGATTCAGATCAAGCAGGGCCCAGAGGTATCAATCCTCTTTAGACTCTTTAGACCCAATCTTTCAGGACAGAGGTGTATTTGTATGTACTATCCTGAGTTGTAGAGATTAGCACTTCAGAGAAGATTTGATTGAGGAGAATGATCCCATATTCTGATGTCACTCAAGCCCACTTATCTGGACCATTCATTACTCATTCATCATTCATTTTTTGACTGGACTGGTCACCATCCATCCTTGAGTAATAATTTGGTAGTATAGAATGGCCTCACTCACACAACACACACACACACATAGACACACACACACACAGACACACACACACACAGAGATGCACGCACAGACACAGACACACACACAGATCTATAA
>OMOU01090337.1:0-32343 GCA_900312585.1 Malacocephalus occidentalis
GAGAACTGCTGACCCAGACTGAGGATGTTGTCAGGCGGTGGAAGGAACACTTTGAGGAACTCCTGAACCCGACCAACACACCCTCTGGGGAAGAGGCCGAAACCTCAGGGGGAGCCTCACCCATATCCTTGGAAGAGGTCGCCAAAGTAGTCAAACAACTCTTCGGTGGCAAGGCACCGGGTGTGGATGAGATTTGCTCTGTGATGCTGAAGGCTCTGGACATTGTGGGGCGTGGACATTCAATGAAAATTGCGTGGGGGTCGGGGACAGTACCTGTGGCGTGGCGGACCGGGGTGGTGGTCCCCATTTTCAAAAAGGGGGACCGGAGGGTGTGCTCCAACTATCGGAGGATCACTCTGCTCAGCCTCCCCGGGAAAGTTTATTTCAGGGTGCTGGAAAGGAGGCTCCGGCCGATTGTTGAACCTCAACTTCAGGAGGAGCAATGTGGCTTCCGCCCTGGCCGTGGAACAGTGGACCAGCTATTTACCCTTGCAGGGTTGTTGGAGGGGGGGCATGGGAGTTTGCTCATCCAGTCTACATGTGCTTTGTGGACTTGGAGAAGGCTTATGACCGTGTCTCCCAGGAAATCCTGTGGGGGGTACTGTGGGAGTATGGGGTGCCGGAGCCGTTAATACATGCCATTCGGTCCCTGTACAAACAAAGTGAGAGCTGTGTCTGTATTCTCGGCACAAAGTCAAGCACATTCTCGGTGGGTGTTGGGCTCCGCCAAGACTGCCCATTTTCACCAATTCTGTTTGTTGTAGTTCCGATGTAGTTCTGTTGGCTACATCAGACCGCGACCTTCAGCATGCACTGGAGCGGTTTGCAACCGAGTGTGAAGCGGTTGGGATGAGAGTCAGCACCTCCAAGTCTGAGGCCATGGTTCTCTGCCGGAAAACGTTGGAGTGCTCCCTCCGTGTTGGGAGTGAGTTGCTGCCTCATGCGAAGGAGTTCAAGTATCAGTGTCTTGTTCACAAGTGAGGGAAAAATGGAGCGTGAGATGGACAGACGGATTGGTGTGGCATCTGCAGTAATGCAGGTGTTGATTTACCGGTCCATCTACGTTCCAACCCTTACCTATGGTCACGAGCTGTGGATAGTGACCGAAAGAATGAGATTGCGGCTGAAATGAGTTTCCTCCGGAGGGTGGCTGGGCTCAGCCTTAGAGATAGGGTGAGAAGCTCAGACATCCGGAGGGAGCTCGGAGTAGAGCCACTGCTCCTCCGCATTGAAAGGAGTCAGCTGAGGTGGTTTGGACATCTGACCAGGATGCCTCCCGGGCACCTCCCCTTAGAGGTCTTCCGGGCACGTCCAACTGGTAGGAGACCCCGGGGCAGACCCAGAACCCGCTGGAGGGATTATATATCTCATCTGGCCTGGGAACGCCTCGGGATCCCCCAGGAGGAACTAGAAAGCATTGCGGGGGAGAAGGGCAGCTGGAGAGCCCTGCTTAGCCTGCTGCCTCCGCGACCCGGCCCCAGATAAGTGGAAGCGAATGGATGGATGGATGAATGGGAGACTCTGTCAATTCACCTAGGGAATCAAATGAAGGTGGTAGGCTGACCCTATATACTATGGTTGTCTTTCGGGGGCACGGTGGCACAGTCGTAGTGCTGTCGCCTCACAGCTAGAAGGTCCTGGGATCGATTCCCGCCTGGGACATGGTTGGTTCACCCCATGTCTTCAGTGCTGGGATTTCGTGAACAGCCCTTTCTGTGTGGAGTTTCCATGTTCTCCCCGTGCTCCCTGGGGTTCCTCCATATATATACATTGTATATATAACCCCTCTAAAAACATGGAAGAAGACCGTCGCCTGACCAGCGGCGGTTGGATCGAGGTGGTCCCCGGGCGCTGCACTAGCTGCCCACCGCTCCTGGCCTGACCGCGGAGGCTTTGCCTGTTCTTAGTGAAGGTGGTACCAGTCATCTAGTCGTTGTTGAGTGGAGAGCTCAAGCTGGGGCATGGGCTCTAACTAATGTTTGGAGGTATGTAGGGGCACTTCCGCTGACAGGCCAGTACCAGTGGACAGCACCAGTGTCTGCGAGCGCTTACCAGGATGTTATCATGGGCAAGTGTGCATTAAAAAGTAAGCATTAGATCTTTTTTTGTTGCTCCAATAAATGCTTTGCTTGTTGACCCTGACATGACACAGATAGATTGAGAGCTGTCCTCTACCAACACCAAGGCAGGGAAATGACATTGGATGTCATTGGATATGGTTCCATCACACCACCACCGAGAAATGACCACATGCATTGTAGGACGTTACAGTTTGTGGCCATGAATTCAGAGGCATGTGAGTAGAGAACACTGGCATCATACCCTGTCTTTAGTCGGCACCAACAATAATCAAGTCACAGATACTTCACTATCAAGTATGGGCCAGGTAAGTCCAATGCTGGTGGAGATGGTCTGTTGTGCACCCCCCTTGACATAAGTAGCTTAATGGTCCAATGTAAAGAGGAGTCCTGCCTTGATACCATCAGTGCTGTTGTGAATGGGTTGAAAATAGGAAGGGAGAGACCTACATGTTAAAGTGTGTGTCTCCATGAACACCCACACTCTTGGCCCTCCTGTCAGCCAGGAATAGCTATGTCATGCCCAAGAGAACAACTCTTGATAGAACAAGTAGTAAAATATAAAACGTAGAATGATTTCCACCATACCATGGTCTTGGTCAGGTGCCTCAAGGTTGTATCCATATCCTAGAAGTGTTCGAACTGCTTCTCTCAAACTGTCTTTGTTGGACTTCTTGGTTCTCTCATCCAACAAAGCATAGGGCACCAGGCGAGGGTTACGGCGGTTCTTCACATCCTGAAGAGGAAAGAATGTAAACACATGAGGTTGAGAGTTCGTAATGTAGCCAACCAACAGATGGTAATTCAGCACGTTGAACTCAGAAACATGTATTTAGAAACTAAGAAAGCCATCATGTATAGATTCTGTTCGCCAAATGTCAATCAAAAGTTATTTGGATGTGCTTTGAGTGGTCAGCATCAACTCGCTCGAGGTTCAAACTGAGCACGGCAGTAACGTGGCAAATCTGAGCTATCCGCGACACTCAGGGTAGCATGAATGCTAGGCTGCGCTTCAACGCTCAATTCCATATGAAATCATTGCTAATGCAGGCAACCCTGGCAATGCCAAAACTGGAAGCTCAACACATCTAACATATTCTAACTATATCTCAAGTCCCAAAAGCCAGGAGGATAATAGCATATACATATATCATATACACAACTTCTGAGTAGGCAAATAGCTATGGACTATAGCTATGTAGACAACCATCTGTGGTAATAGCAAAAGCTTTCAGTCCAGTCACAAGCTCAACTAACATACAGCATGGGCGTCATATGGGCGTCATATGCATATTTATCAATTCCTAGCCCTGGAAATTGTATTATTAAACTTGTGGCATTATCCAAAGGAGTGGAAATTGGTATGCCACAGTCACTATAACTCTCAGAGATGGTGGTACAAACATGACCTCACCCTTTTATGTAAAAGGATGTGTCCATTTTTTTCTTTTGTTCTTTTCAAGTGATTTAATATAGATACAATCAAAAGGGAAACATGGTGGTAAAAGCTATCTATTTGTATCTGTATGCATCATGAAAAGAGACCATACCTGTTGAATGCCATAAGTCCAACCTTGGCCTATGCGATCTCTTGCCCAGACATTGTGTGCGTTCTCTGCCAATTTGTCCACCATGGCTTCCTGTGTCGATGCCAATTTAATGTGGCTCAGATCCAAGGGAGCCGGCTTATAGCTGCTGGTCAACTCATAGCTACACAACACAGAATAATTTAGTTACGTTTTCAATCCTGTTCATTCAGTTGATCAAGTTATTTGTTCGTGTTATACGTTTTGGTTTTTAATAAGACTGTTTGGACTAGTTGATGTGATATATTTTGTGTTAATATGTTATGTTATGATATGTTAACATGTTATTCAAGTTAGCATGACTTACATAGCAGAAAGTTTAAGGCTGTTGACCTTCTCTATGGCATGTTCATCTGCCAGTCCGACGTGACACCCCAGGGCCAAGAGAGTTCTGTAAAACAAACACACTTAAGCAAATATGTTGGCATGTATATCAAAACCATTTACGTGTATACTATGTATTATTGCAATGCATATTTCATTGTTGTATATACACCTTTAAACTGTGTAAATTGATTTTAAGGGATAACAACTTATAATGAACTATAATAACTATAATAGTTATATTCTAAGAACTTTACACAGTTATCATTTTATTCAAGAAACCCCAAACCCCAAAACAACTTTACATAGTACTGCCATCCATTGATCTGATTCATGGTCAGAAAAATTGCCTTCTGTGCTTTAAATGCGTGTGTGTGTATGGTTGCTGGCTGGTTTATGCAACCTCACCTTCACGTATAGTGACCATTCATTCAGAATTAGCACTTTTGATTCATACAAAAGAATATATTCATATATGCAAGATCGTATATGATACTCGTATGAAAAACCTAAAACAAACAATTGAAGACATATATATGTAGTCCATGGTATTTTCACAATGCAAGTAGCCTTTCTAGACTTGTTGACACGTAGGTGACATCTCCTCTCCCAATAAAATTAAGATAAAGTAGATTAAACCAACAGACGACCTCTCTACCTCTCCAGGATGAAGGATTTGGAAACTGAAAAAATATTAATGCATGAGATCACCGTCATAAGAGGGAGGAGGCAAGTGAGCCATGTCTGCTAGTAACTCGCACCTAATATTGGGTAAGCTTGTGACTAAATAATGCATCAGCAAAAGATTCTGTGTAGATGTGTATATTTGGTATGGACCTGGAAGCTGCTACAACAGTTTTGAGTCATGGGGCACTATAGCAATAAAAACACAAAAAGGATCATAGACCCTATGCGGTCCCATTTAACCAAACAAAGGCCAGTGCAACCTTATATGTGCTTAAGATTAAGCCAGTTAGCCATGCCCCAAAAAAATAAATAATAATTTGAGGGGGTCAAGATTAGCCAGTAAAAATGTTGTCCAAATCAGCCATTAGAGTGCGCTACAGTGATCAATTGAACAACATTAACCATAGTGTTTGACCTATTGCAAAGATGCTATAAAGATGCATCATCTTTTTTGATGAGAAAGCTTCCTAATGAATGGTTCCGAGTGGATGACCCGAAAGTGTAAGTGCCAGCCATGATAAGAGCTGTTGGAATTCTCTAAAAGAAAAGGTGCTTCTTTAAGCATATGGCACACTGGACCATTCATCAAAAAAAAGAAGGAAGTAATGCTGTTCTATAATTAATTGCATCAGCACCATTTGGCTTTTCTTTGCGTGACAGAGGCTGGCTTCAACACAACGTTCAAGCAATAACCACAATTAGTTGAATGTTTATTACATTTAAGTTGGCAAATTGTAAATACAATAAGCAATGCACGAGAGAGAGAGAGAGAGAGAGAGATAGAGAGAGAGAGAGAGAGAGAGAGAGAGAGAGAATGTGCGCACGTGTGTGAGTAACACAGAAAGGTAATTCTAACAAATGTGAATAACTTCAGTGAGAGACACTCCCGACATCAAAATGAGATTGATGCGCTTTGTTCGTAAAAGGGGACGGAAACCAAAAGAGAGGGGCATGTACAGATCAATTAGAACTTGAACATTCGATGGAAAATCAATACAGGGATCAAACAGTTTACAGTTTTACAATATAATTTGGCAATATCAATAAACAAGTAGGGGGGAGATAAATAATAATACTACTGCTTCCAGCAGGGGAAGCAAAAAGGTCTAAACAGAAAACACAGAGTGGAGTGGAGAGGAGTGCAGAGGCAGATCGTGACAAGGTGACCGACCGTGTATCCTCTAATATGCCACTACGGCCAAGTGACTGGCGAGATCATGAGCATCACTGGCCATCGGTAAAAACAGGAAACATTCCTATTTTGTTTTGTGTTTTCCCTAGTCTGCTTTCCTCCTCCCATGTGGTATGACTTTTTCTTGGCTTGTTTTTGATGTGAGCTGAAACTGTGCTGGCTTGCAGCTGCAGGTCATAAAGATAAGCAGGGCCTGTCATCACCCTTTTCACATCTCTTCTCACTGAATGGTCTACTGCCCCGCCAGTGGAAACATTTGTATCTTGGAGTACGAACAGATCTTCCACATGGGGCTGTGTTAAAGGGCGGACCTCTGCAGGGTTGCTCTGCATACGCGTTTTCTGGTGGTAATTCTCAGTTATTAGACAAGATAAGCTAAACTTGAGGTCAAAGTACCTCATTTCCTTTTAAACACTTCCAGCTTCCATGCTGTCGTAAAACGATTCTCAGCCAGTCGAGAATAACTATGACAAGAACACCGGTCGACTCCCGAACCACGCAGTTTTCGTTTTAATAGATGAAGGGCAATCGATTCCCCTTCCCGACGCCGACGGACCAATCTTTCTATCACCGCAAAGGAAATGCCACAAAAGACACTAACCAGCACTAAGGAAGAGCCACCTCACGATTGTTACACATGCCATCTCCAGCGAGTTAGATATCTGGGCAAAGTTAGATAGAACGGTCTCATATAATTGGTTGTTCAACTGTTTATTGATATTGTCGGACGATATTGTAAACAGGTTTTGCCCTTATGTTTTGATCTAAAGTCTGAGTCCACAAGTCGGTATATGCCCCTCTCTTTTGGTTTTCTCTCCCTTTTTACGAACAAAGCACATACATCTCTGTGTTTTGATATTGGTGTTAGAAGTGAGTGATTCTAATCCTCTCGCCTAGTCACTCACTGACCACGTAGATCCCTTTGTTAGAACTACCTCCTACAGGCACGGCCTCATCAGAGCCACCATGATTTATCGTTCTTTGTCTCTCTCTCTCTCTCACACACACACACTTTAGATTGTGCATTGCTTATTTAAGGAATAATGTATGCCAACTTGTATTTTATAAACATTCTTATATTGTAACTCTGTGGTTTTTGCTTGAATATTGTATATTGTAATATTGAATATTGTGTTGAAGCCAGCCTCTGTAAAGAACTCAGAATCCTTCAACCTTTCCTTGCTATTAATATGGTCATTATTGATCATAGTTTCAATTTGATAGCTTAGTATATTTTATGAGAATTAATCCAATGTCACTGTTATGTATCCCCTGCTCCATTTGCCATTTTACAGAACGTTCCAAAAAAAAAAGACTTTTCACCACAAAAGTGTGTCCTTGGAAGAGCCCCAAACTAGGCCACACAATGTAGCATTGTAGGGCAAGCATTGCTTCACTGTCGCCCAACGTGAGGCTTTCCGGGAACAAAGGACACACGGTCACCTCTCAGCACCAGCCCTTCCCTCATGGCAGCGTTGAACATCAGTGGGGCCCAACAGAGGACAGGGGTGGGGGCGCACCAACCGCCATGGGCAACCTCCTGGCCCTACCAGGCCCTCCAACAAGCTCCACCATGGCCTAGCTGCCAATCCCTACCCAGCCCACCCGGCAGCCCACATTCAGAGATACCTCTGCCAGTCAAGGCAGCAGCCCCGGCCTTCCGTTTCCAGGGTGGATGGGGGAGGTGGGTTCGCTGAGACACTGGGGAGGTGTGTGGGACAGTGGGGTTGAGGGGCACACCTGTGGTGCATTGGCTAATAAGTACACCACAAATTAAGTTAAGCCACGAACACCCACACTCAAGTGGTAACATGCCGGCTATGTACCACTTGCTCTCTTCAATGTTACCAAACTTTCCAATAAACCAGACTTTTAACCACAAACCTGCATATGTCCATGGAGGAGCCCCAAATTAAGCCCCACGATGTGACATTGTAGCACGAACCTTCCGACAATGTTGGTTGAGGAAGAATTTGAAGCGTGGACCTCCGGCACAACATTGCTGCCATGCACTCTACCATTCCCCCCTCCCTCACCTGGGCCAGTTGGACCATCTCTCCCTATTCCTACTCCCCATGTACTTCCCTCTGATCAAAAGAGTTAAACTGTCTGTGAGGACTGTCAAGGTCTGGCCAGAAGGAGCAGACTCGGCACTTCAGCTTTGTTGTAAGTGTCTTCAGCCTCCTACCCCCAGGGAGGCGCTACAGATCCCTCCGAACCCGGACCAGCAGATTCAGAGACAGCTTCTTCCCCAGGGCCGTCGCTCTTCTGAACTCTTCAACCTGGTGAGTCCCCCCACTACAACCGTACACATCACTGTACACTACTGTATATACCCTGTACTGTATATGTACTGTATATGTACTGTATATACTCCACTGTTCTCTCTGTATATTCTCTGCAGATCCTACATTGCACGTCGACTCCGGACCCGGACTGGTCAGACATTTGTGTGCAGACTCCGGACCCGGACCCGCCAGACATCTGCATTGCACTATAGATTCTCGGATACTCTTATACACACTATAGATTACACACTATAGATTCTGGATATGCACTGTATATTCTGAGATGCACTATGGTTTCCGCACATTCAGACACTTGCACTGCTCCCTCACTGTATATACCCTGCTGTACACCCCAGTGTACAAGCACCACTGAGTATACCTCTGTCCATACTGTACATGCCTCAATGTATATCTCTGCCTATACTGCCAATACTCAATCTGCCAATACTCAAGCGTACATGTGTATATACATTTATTTAGTCTTTTTACCGCTCTACTGTTGCACTTTTGTTACTACTTTTGTACTTCTGGTTGGATGTTAACTGCATTTTGTGGTACTCTGTGCATGTGTACTCTGTGCAATGACAATAAAGTAGAATCTAATCTAATCTGATTGAATGCCACCCGTCGCTTTGCATATGCAGATGACCTGCGCATCACCGCCCAAGGCACAGACTTCATTAGTTAACAACCTACCATGAGGAGAACAAGGAAGCTAAGTGCCAACTGAATGTGTCCTGGTGCGGAACACCACCGTCACACTCCGAGCGTCCTGTCTTCCTCGGAGTCACACTTGACTTGCCTCACTTTCAAGACAAAGGCAAAAGTGAGCACGCGCAACAACATCCTGCACAAACTCACCAACACCAGATGACCGACAGCCTGCACATCCTGGCAGGCATTGCCCCTCCGGACATCAGAAGAGCGGTAGCCAGCAAGACCGAACGGCGCAGGCAAGCCACAGATGAGAGGCACCCCCCCTACATGGCCACGTACCTGCCCCCAGTCCATTTAAAATCACAGAAAAGTTTCCTGACCAGCACTGCTCCACTGGAGACAACACCATCTGAAACCCGCCTCAATGTGGAAGGAAAAGCTGAACAACCACCCATACAGCCCGACCATGCACATCCCCGCTGCCGAAAGCCTCCCACCAGGAGATAACAACTGGGCAAAGTGGAAATGCCTGAACCGGCTCCACTCAGGCGTGGGCCGTTCCAGGGAAGCCCTAAGCAGATTACCTGAGTGGTCCAAGAACGTGCGACTGTGGCACAGAACCCCAGACCATGGAGCATCTCCTCCGATGTCCTCTACTAGGCGGACCCTGCACAGCAAATTACCTAGCACTATACAACACCAGGGCACAGCATTGTACCAATCAGTGGTTGGACGACATATAATCTGGACAGCGACTTCTGTATATGGACACGAAAAAAAGAAGCTGTGATGTTTAATGTCTTGAGCCGACCTATGAGTGCATTGTACAGTACCCAGACTATGGTATACAGGCTAATATAATTATAGACCACAGACCATAACATATCTATGAAATCAAACAGTGGCTGATCTCAGTGGAGAAAGAGAGCCCCGTCCTGTACGATTAGGCATGGTTAAAGCCCTACATAAAGTATGTGGAAGTGATTGACTGATATAAAATGTACTATACATGTGAATGATGTGTATCAATGTATTGAACCTATGCGGCACCAATCAGTTTAACATAACAGTGAAAATGCACTACAGAGTCGGCCTACCAGCTACCAACAGAAACATTTTCACAGCTTTAGTGTGCGTGTGTGTAATCCACACCTGTTGTGATTTGTGGGTGTGCTAATGTCATAACAATGCTATAGATTGTATAATGTTGCTTTGGAATGCACACACACATTTTTGCATCGTTCTAAGCCACATTCTTGTAGCTGCCTGTGTTGTGCTACGTTTTTGTAGAACATTAAGAAGCTATTTTGCTTATGCTCTCATGTCCCTTTCACTGTTGTGGTAGAGGATACTTAAAGCTAATCTTGTAGCAGTGTCAGCAGAGCTATTTCTCTTAAACTAACCTATTGGAGTGTTGTTTTTGCTCTTGCTGTGGTAGTGTTGATACTTTCTTAAAAGCTCTTGTTGGCTACTAGTAATTGTTGTAGTAATACTGACCCTACACCCTTGAGGGTGTAGGGTCAGTACTAGGACCCCTTCTGTTCTCAATCACTAGATCTCTAGGCTCTGTAATTACACCCCACTGCTTCTCCTATCACTGCTACATAGATGACACCCAACTGTTCCTTTCTATGAACCTCATTTTATTAGCCTTGCAAATAGGAATGCTTGAAACCTGCTCTATTCTTATCTTTATGTACCACACAATATATTGCTGTGTCCTTCAAGAAATGTAAGTCGCTCTGGATAAAAGCGTCTGCCAAATGCCCTAAATGTAAATGGAAATATAATGTGGAAAAATGTATTTGTTAAGCAAGGACGTTGTTGCTTAAGCACGTGCCTTGTGGAATTCACTTTCAGGCGTGGCAAATAGACACTCCACAAGTTAAAAGTAAGATTGATTTCCTTTGCAGCCAGGGTGCTGTCTCATGTTCTGGAATGTTTCTGTTTGAAACTCATTGTTTTAACAAAGTACATGATTTCTGCTGGTGTGGTTCTCTTGGTGTGGTTTTGTGTCTTGTTTTTAATAAATCTTTGACTTGCCTTATAATAGACTTGTTTTTTTTACAATTGGCCCAATGTAGGCCTTAAGTCCTGTTTGGTATTAACTTTAACTAGCTGTTTAACCTTTACAATGGTCGAATGTTGGATATTGTTGCATTACAGTACGACTTCTTTCGGTCACATTGGAACATGTGTTAAGATGGTTTTTGGTATAGTAAATTCAATTATAGCCTACCTCGGCCTATTGCAAGGATAGAAAAAGATTGATCTTAATTGGCAGATTAGTGTTAAATGGTACTTTGGTATAATGGTCACTTCTGGGTCGTTGATGTGAAATACACATTTGGGGTAAGGATAATTATTAAATAAAGGCGCAGGCTAGGTGTTATGGCCATTTACACAATAAGCATGGTTTTCCATGTATAGACAGGTCAATATTGACGTTCTATTTCATGAGCTTGCGTACATGGGACAAGCCCATAAGCATAATTCTAGACAGCTACGCCTACAATCATAGAACTGTAGTTATAATAACATAAGTCGTTTACAAATTCGCCCCTCCAACAACATCTATGACCGATGTCTGATTGGCGATGACTGCCTGTCATTGGTGGGTAAAGTCAACCAAAGTTGACTGATTGCCGATGACATAATACACAAGCTCTCAATATTCTTGTTAATTGCCTTTTACTAACAATGATTTCCTTTAAAACGTGGCCTAGATGGGTTTTTTTTTCCTCTCTATGGCCACTTCGGACCACTGTATATCTTACGGTGCTAATCATAGCCTAATCACAGCCTCCATTAAATTGAATGAAAATGCTGACATTTGTCATTTGTAGAGGCATTCATTTAGCGGAGCCTATAGAGATGCAGGTTGAAATGTTGATAGCCAATTGATTGTTTTAAAGCTTTTAAACAATGCAAAAATCTAACAGAATTCGGCACCATTAAGCCACAATATTTGACGATAGGTCTGGCCTGATTCATCAGATTCACCATGCTAAATCTTAGTCACGGACCTGTCAAGGAAGCCACTGGTAAATACCCTCAATGAGTTCAAAAGCCACATTGCGTTTTCACGAGGTACATATATTGAGATGTCATGCAACGGCTTCAGACGCTCTGCAACAAACTCGGTCAGATCATAGATTTGTGACGACGGTTTTAGATCATTGCAGAGGAAGTTGCAGGGGAGTGAAGTTATTGATTGCAGAGGATCTGAAGCCATTGCATTGTGTCATAAAGAGATATACCTCTTTATGGTAAAGTGTGGTTTTAGTACATGGAGCTTTCCCCCCTGGCACTTAACATGGTGCTAAAAGCACAAGGCGGAATAGTAATGCAATATATGGAAATATCACCATATTTTGTTTCCCATCAGTTGCTAATAAGCACAGTCATTGGGCTCTCCATGATGATGAGCAAGTGCATCGCCAGCTTCCAACTCCTGACATAGACGGCTTGATAAGGCTGTTTGTTACAGCAATGTGAAGGGCCAAGTTTCAGAACATTGTCATGATATTCTTTTGCAAGCAGTCTCATCGTAAATCTTTGATCTGAACGGAGCCTTACTTCAGTGTCTCAAGAGACATTTGGAGGTTGTAGCTGCGCTCCTGTTCAGGAAGTTTGGAGAACTCTACAAGGCACGGATGCTGCCGCTTGTTATCATCCCGCACCTGAAAGAAGAAACAAACATTCAAGTTTAATTGTTGTTTAATTGTATCAAATGAAAATATATCAATATTAAAGGAAAACCAAACCCTAAAACAACTTATTTGAGAGGAATTTGAGACACAACCAAATGATGCAGTGTGTTAAGTCGTAGTGTTATCGATTGATCCTGGTCCAAATCTAAGGTGCAGAAAGCTTTAACACATCACATAAGCCCTCTGTGGCTTAAATGCATGAGATGTTACCGGTAGTGGTAAATAAAGTCCTGTGTAACGGTGTTAGAAATACAATCGTACTAATAGCAATGAGTAATAACCCGCCGAAATTAAGCAGCCCTAGTTAGTATTGGTGTTTTAGAGCCACATTTGGAGTTGTGGTGTACTGCAGGTTCAAGTTTGTTTATTGTCATTCATTCATATAACACAGTGTACAAGAACAAAATGGCCTTTCTCACTGACCAAGGTGCTAACACAGAAGAAAAACACACAAAAATACACGATATCAATATACAACATGAGGGGAAAAAACAATAGGAAAACCTGTGCATAATGATCAGCATATGTAAACATGGAAACAGTGGAAACTATAAGAATATCAATAATATAAGTAATGCCTAACAAATGACCTCAGGTAATTATAGATACTATAGGGAGGAGGCACAGAGTGATGATGGTCTGGTATAAAGTGTCTGAGCAGGGGAGTCATAAAGACCATTGCAGGAACAGAGAGTCCAGGTGAGTATTTACAGTCTTGTTCTGGTTGGGTGTCATGTGTGCTCTTTGTTCCCTTTAGGAGTCAGGCCAAAATGATTGGCATTACATTCGACTATGTTACTTAGACCAGAGGTTCTCAACCTTTTTCTCAGGCGACCCATGTTATTTCTTTTCTTTTTTTAAACACGCGGTAGAGATTCATGTTGGTGATTAAAAACGTCTTTATTTTATATATTTATGTAAGCGACGCTGTCCTCTCCATCATTCCAGAGAACCCACGACTGTACGACATTGCTACATTGGCCCCACATTGGGGGCCAAAGGTTCCCTGCCGTGTGTCCCCAGCCTCTACTGCAGGAAGAGTGCACAGGTGTTATTAAATAGTATTCTGTTAATTGGAATCATTCGCTACAGCTGAGTCACATTCCAGGCCTTTTTGCTTGGCCATCTCATAGCTCACATACATGCAATCAAGTCAAGCCTCAAAAATACGAAAAGAAACAGCACTTACTTAATGAGAAGGTTGTGCCTGCATATTCTGAACGATCTGTTTCTTTGTTTCGCCTTCATCTTTGTGAGGACGGAAAATCCAATTTTGCACATGTACGTTGTTGTGAAGGGCAGCAGCAATAAAACGCTTGCTTTACTCAGCAATGTGTACTCCGTGGAGAGGCCAATCCAGAATGAAGACAACTTGGTTTTGTGGCGGTTTTTCAACGTGCTGTCACATTTCTGATTCCTCGTTTAACTATATTAAACTTGACTATTGAGTCCGGGGTTTCAAACGGAAATGGATTTTTCACCCACCTCTTGTCTTTCAAAGAACTGGATTTCAGTCAGTTGCCATAATGTTAGTAACTTCTGGAATGCTTGAATATGTTCACAGTGTCTGAACAGATCACTTTCCCTTCCCTGTAGCTTTAGATTCAGTTTGTTTAGAATCGACAAAATGTCAGCAAGATACAACAGAGTTAAAAGCCATTTCTCATCACAATAAGGAAAATGTGTATTTCATCCCTCACTTCATATACCTAACCACCCTGCCCTTCGACAACCATCTGGCACCTTTATGAAATAACAAGTGTGTGTGCTTGGCTCCCATTTCAGAACACAGGGCCTCGAAAAGCTGGCTATTGAGAGCACTGCCTTTAATGAAGTTCACAATTTTAACAATGTCTTTTATCACCTTGTCGAGCTCAGGTGGGATTCCTTTCGATGCGAATGCTTCGCGGTGAATTATACAATGATTCCACACAATGTCATGCTCCGTTATCCTTTTGACAACTCCACTGTTTTCATGCCTTGTAATGCCTTTGTAATTATCCCAGTCCAGTCCGCTCTTCATTATGTATGTATTTAACAAAAATGTATGCGCCTGTCATGTTGGAAGGCAGTGTTAAGCAGCACAGAAGGTCTTCAACAAACTCACTTTGCCAAACATACCGGACAGAAACCAACAAAGTAGCGCATGACGCAATGTCAGTACTTGTCAAGCTGGATAGCAAAATGCTCAACTGACTTTAATCTGGCTATTAACTGATGTTCTAATTTTAAATCAGCATGACGAGTGCTTAAATGCCTTTCCCACTTTGCCGGTTTCAAGCTTTCATTCGCCAACTTGTCCCCACATATAACGCACATTGGTCGTGCATCCTGGTTTGCGTTAGAACAGTTAACAAAGCCAAACCTCAAATAGTCGTCCTTATATGGCCTTGACGTCGATTTATGTTTTTTCTTTGCTAGCCCAGAAGTACTGGCTCTCTGTTGGTTTGCATCGCCATCTTCTGTCTTGCTTTGGACTGCACTTTCCTCAGTGGGATGGTGATCATTTTCAGCTTTTCAGGAGTCGGCGTCTCCGGCCCCCTTTTTAGCAAAAAACGATCGATGGTGTCGATTGATTTTAACTTGCAGTCAGGGTAGAAGGCGGAGTGTTTCATCCAAGCCCTGTATAACCTATCAGAGCACTGTGAGTTTGGTGCAAGTCGCGATGAAAAAATCAGCGACCGTATTGTTGTCGGAATACTGGAGCAGCTAATGGCGGACCTAACGCTCGCACTGACAATACAGACTGTCAGGCAATCAGAGAAGGTCGCAGCTCAAGTAAGCCTGCAGGGAGACACAATGGGATCAGTACAGGAGGTGCGGTACAAATGGAAAAATAACTGGAAACCACAACAACAAGGCAAGTCAAGAGACAGAAAATGGGGATTAAGTGAAAAGAAATGTGGTAAATGCAGGAAAGCACAGCATAGCAGTGATGAAAGGTTCCCTGTAAGTAAAGCCACATGCCACAACTGCCATAAAATGGGACACTGGGCCAGGGTGTGTCACAAAAGCAACAAGTCAATGAACGAGCTAACAGAGATGGCTGAACAAACCTGTTATTTTTTTGGTACAGTGTGCAGCGCATTGGAAATGAGCAGTGGACTATGCAGCTACAGGTGGATTCCACCCCTATCGAATTTAAAATGAACATGTCAACATCTTATGTGAGGACACATTACACACATTCACTCCATTGAGAACACTGGGACCATCCCATTGGACAGCCCAGGAGGTATTGGTTCTTGGATGTTTCAATGCTACAGTTTGCTACAAGGGAAATAATTACCCACTTGAAGCATACGTAATCCATGGGCGGAGTGTCAACTATCTACTCAGCTGGTCCCTGTCAGTGGGAATGAACTTGGTAAGGCGAGTTGATGAAGTGACACACAACACCAGTGGACACCAGCAAACCTACGGTGAGCATGCACACTAAAAACTGAACCAGTCAAAATCCAGTTAAAGGACAGTTCTCAATATGCCATGCACATGTGTGCCATTCCCAATTTTACAAAAGGTAAAAGACGAATTGCACAAGATGGAGAACGGGTCATCGAACGGGTGACACAGCCAACTGAATGGTGTGCACCTATGGTACCGGTTCAGAAGAAAAACTCAGGCAAAGCCAGAATCTGTATGGACTAAAGACTCAGCCAAAAGAGAGCAGTAAATCGAACTTACCTCCGATGAGATAACTGCCAAGCTTAGTGGTGCAACAGTGTTTTCCTCTCTCAATGCTGCAAGTGGGTTCTGGCAAATCCCAATGCATCCAGACAGCTGCAAGATAAAAACCTTTATAACACCTTATGGCATATACTACTTCAGAAGATTACTTTTGGGGATTTCCAGTGCACCAGAAAACTTTCAGCAGAAAATGCTGAAGACGCTGCAAGTGCTGAACGGTGGGGAAATCTTCATGGATGACATCCTGGTCAAGGATGGTACTGCAGTGCATTGAGTCAGTGGGCTTGAAGCTCAACAAAGAGAAATGCTCCCTCAGACAAAGCCAGCTACGCGTTCTGAGGCATCTCATCAAAGTTGAGGCCATTCGTCAGCTGGCACCACCAGGAAATGTCCATGAGCTAAAAAGAGTCTGAGGCATGGTGAACTACCTGGGGAGGTACGTTCCTAGCCTATCCACAATAGGCCGACCGATGTATGAGCAAGAACTTCTGGACCTGGAGCCACTCACAGCAGTCAGCCTTTGAGTACATTAAGGAGACCACAGCACCGGTTCTTGCCTTCTATGATGTTACTCGGCCCACAGCCGTGTCACCGACACCAGTAGCTACAGACTGGGGGTATACTCCTGCTCCATGGAGAGGAGTGGAAGCCAGTAGGCTACTGCTCCAGGTGTCTCACAGAAGCCGAAACATGCTATGCCTCGATAGAGGAAGTCTGTCTGGCTGGCGTGTGGGCCTGTGAGAAGTTTCACAAGTATCTATCTATGCGGATTGGATCGGTTCAGACTTGAAACCAACCACAAGCCATTAGTACCGCTTGCCAACAACCGAAGCCTAGAAAATGTCCCCTTGAAATATCAGTGTTTACAAATGAGACTCTTGAGGTACAAACCTGTAGCGGAATATGTACCAGGGAAATCCCTGGTCCCGTAGACCACAAACCCACATAAAGGAAGAGACTGACACTCAAAAAGATGTGGCGTGCTATATAGCTGCAGTGATACAGGGCATCCCAGCGTCTCCAACCAAGATGGAGAGCGTCAGAATAGCGACAGCAGCCGACAGTGAGCTATAGGCTGTCATCAGACTCACCAGAACAGGGTGGCCTGAATACAGTGGCAGCATCCCACAGTACACCAGAGACAACATGAAAGTGAAAAACGGGCTATCAGACTATTTCAAGGTCACTGAGAGCAGACATCCTGCAGAAAATGCACAATGGACACCAGGGGCTCAGTGCAGAGATAGGGCCAATGCATCAGTTCAGTGGCCAGGGCACTCTGTAGAACTTAAGAACACTGTACAGGAGCAGAAGCGGGCTCGGCAAAAGCAGCCACTCATCCCCACACCACTGCCCGATCGTCCATGGAAATGAATCGGTCTCGACCTCTGTGAACACAACAAACACAACTACCTTGTGATATTGGACTACTATTCACGATACCTGGAAGTACTACAACTACCAGCTACGACCAATGCTCAGGTTATTCAGAGACTCAAAACAAGCTTCTCTAGGTTTGGGATTCCAGACAAGGTGGTAAGTGACAACGGACCTCAATTCCGCCATGCAGAATTCCAGGAGCTGGCATGTTAGCTAGACTTCAGACACATCACGTCTAGTTCTCACCATCCTCAGGGAAATGGCAATGCGGAAAGAGCTGTACAGACCGGGAAGAGAATCCTCCAGCAGGAAGATCCACTGATAGCCCTCATGTGCTATGAATCTACTCCCTGTACTACCACGGGAGTCAGCAGAACTACTGATGGGGAGGAAAATCCAGTGCCTGACATCTTTGAGCTCTACAGCCGGGAGACACACCATCTACACCAAGCTAGACCACAAAAAGGCCTGGAAGACACCAGCAGTCGTCTCAAAGCAGTGTGTTACTCCAAGGTCTTACCTTATTAACACACAGGAAGGAGCGGTACTGCGGTGGTACCAACTCCATCTCCAGGCAGAACCAAATCTTCAACCTGCATCTGTTGAGAGTGCTGGGATGATTTCCCAGCCTGTAAGTGTCACCACTCCAGAGACAGTTTTCCTAGAATTAAGTGAGGTGACAACCCTTACACTCACACAAACAGGACGCGTTATGACCAGGTCTGGCCGTGTCATTAAGCCAGCTGCTAGGTTGGACCTGGGAAATGTGTTTTCTGGGTATCTCACAATGGACCCTGGGGGCAGAATAAGAAAAAAAAACCCACCTATGGCTATGCGGGAGAGGTGGGGGGGCTGCAAAAACTATTTTACTCTTACAATGATATCACAGTTTATAAAGTTTAATATATAGTTATAGTTATATTATTGTGAGGTATGAGGGGGATGATAGGGGGAGCGGAGCGTCAAAAATTGCTGCCATTTGACACAGCTGTAGCGAATGAGTGCAATTCACGAAATGCTATTTAATAACACCTGTGCACTCTTCCTACAGTAGAGGCTGGGTACGCACAGCAGGAGAGAACTCCGGCAGGTCTGCGATGCCGAAACCCCCTCCACGCCAGAAAAGCATGTTAGAACAAAATCTCAAACTCTTATGAAGAGGAGAAAAAACACTGGCATGTGCAGACCCACTTTGAAATAAAAAAGAACTATGCCAGTCTATTTGAGTCCTTCCCCTATTTGTGGAACAGTTATAAAATAAAAAGCAGCAATAAATAAAACAAAATAAATAAATAAAACATATAGCTACAGCCTAATAACTTTAAAAAGTGCAAACATAAAAATAGGCCAGTTTGTATTTAATTCTGAATTATGACAGTACATTTCAGTTTGTTGTCGTCCTCTTCTGTTTGCTCCTCAGCCACGTACAGCAATCATCCATCGAGCCTGAACATAAAACACAACTACTATCTACCAGCTCAGGTTCTAAAATACATATTAGTTTGCTAAATATTAATATTAACTGATAGTGTTCTCACCTGTTTAATGTGATTTCTCTTCCTGAATATCACTGCTGAGCTTCTCTATATCAGTGCTGTAAGACGTGACTTTGATCTTCACACAGGACTGCAGGCTGTCATCTGTGAGGCGTGACTGATATTTGGATTGTATGTAGTTCAAGCTTGAGAAAAGTATGTGGATTCAAAGATGGACAGGACTCCAAATGTATACTTCATGTTCAGTGTCGGGAATGGCATTCCATGATTCAAACACAAGTTTGTCGGGTTTGGGAACGTTTTCAATATCGCTCCATTTGTGCGTCCGAGCGAGAATAGCCTTCTGACGGGCGACATTTTGGAGATCAGCTGTCAGGCTTTTGAACTTGGACACCTGTAACACTTTATCAGCGATGTTGGCCGGTTCAATTTCAAGATGGGGTTGACTTACTCCTGTGAATGCTCACATGTTCAGCAGGGATGAGTCGATGTCCAGGGGCTTTTGTTGTTTGCTAATTTCTTGCCACATATCAAGCACACAGGTAAACCAGAACTATTAGTAGTGAAAGCAAATGAATGTGGCGATGCTGAATGAAACTCTATTTTCCTCCGAGACTTTTCTTTTTTTGTATTTCTCCATGGTTAGCTTACCGGGGGTTGGAAAGTCAGGATTAGCCTCCTGCATGTGGCAGAGAGAAGCGCCGGGATGTGACGCCTATTTTAGTTGACTAAATATTAAACACTTTTTTTGACTTCATTGTCACAGTATCACCTCGATCTTCAAAATAAGAGGTGTTCCCCTTGAAAGAAAAAATGTAAATAAAATAAAAAATAGCCCTTATTTATTTCCATATTATTGTTTTTTTTAAAGCTACAGGGAGCCACTGCAGAGGGGTTGAAGAACCACGGGTTGCCAACCCCTGAGTTAGAGTGACTTAGCTACTGCAATGTTTTGGGCATCCTGAGTTATATTTGGATTTTGGTTTGAAAAGAAAACCAAATTAACATGTTATCACAATTGGGATATTGTTTATTATTATGGTGCTGTTATTATTTCTGTTTCCATGCACTTTGCCATTATTTTAAATAACTAGAAAAAGGGGGAGATGTCATATGGGCAGCATTTTAAGTTAGGACGGTTACAGCAGTTGTTACGACTACTTTACGGCAGGTGAGAAACCCGCCTAGTGTAGTGTAGTTACTACACTGAACAAAAATATACTTTTGTTTTTGGTCCAATTTTTCACGAGTATAAATCAGACTTTTTCTACGTACATAAAAGGTCAATTTCTCTCAAATTTTGTTCACAAACATGTTTAAATCTGTGTTAGATAATCCATCCACCTGACAGGTGTGGCATATCAAGATGATGATTAGACAGCATGATTATTACACAGGTCACTCTAAATGTAAAAGGCCACTCTAAAATGTTCAGTTTTATCTTGAAAAGAGACATTTATTAGGCACTGAACTGTAGGGAACCACTCAGTATCTGGTGTGACCACCATTTGCCTCACGCAGTGCAACACATATCCTTCGCATGGAGTTGATCAGGGTGTTGATTGTGGTCTGTGGAATGTTGGCCCACTCCTCTTCAAAGACTGTGCTGAGTTGCTGGATACTGGCAGGAACTGGAACACGCTGTCGTATACGCCGATCCAGAGCATCCCAAATATGCTCAATGGGTGACATGTCCAGGGAGTATGGAGGCCATGCAAGAACTGGGATGTTTTCAGCTTCCAGGAATTATGTACAGATCCTTGCAACATGGGGCCGTGCATTATCATGCTGCAACATCCATATAATGGATGAATGGCACAACAATGGGCCTCAGGATCTCGTCACGGTATCTCTGTGCATTCACAATGCCATCAATAAAATGCACCTGTTCGTTGTCCATAGCATAAGCCTGCCTATACATAACCCCACCGCCACCATGGGCCACTCTATTCACAACGTTGACATCAGCAATCTGCTCACCCACATGACTCCATACATGCTGTCTGCCATCTGCCCGGAACAGTGAAAACTGGGATTCATCCGTGAAAAGAACACTTCTCCCAAGTGCAAGACGCCATCGAAGGTGAGCATTTGACCACTCAAGTCGGTTACGACGACGAACTGCAGTCAGGTCAAGACCCTGGTGAGGACGACGAGCATGCAGATGAGCTTCCCTGAGATGGTTTCAGACAATCTTGCAGGTGAAGATGCCGGATGTGGAGGTCCTGGGCTGGCGTGGTTACACATGGTCTATGGTAGTGAGGCTGGTTGGATGTACTGCAAAATTCTCTGAAACTAATTTGGAGACGACTTATGGTAAAGAAATTAACATTCAATTCACGGGCAACAGCTCTGGTGGACATTCCTGCAGTCAGCATGCCAATTGCTCCCTCAAAACTTGCAACATCTGTGGCATTGAGCTGTGTGATAAAACTACATAGTTTAGAGTGGCATTTTATTGTGACCAGCCTAAAGCACACCTGCGTGATAATCATGCTGTCTAATCAGCAGCTTGATATGCCACACCTGTCAGGTGGATGGATTATCTCGGCAAAGGAGAAGTGCTCACTAACACAGATTTTGTGAACAAAATTGGAGAGAAATAGGCCTTTTGTGTACATAGAAAAAGTCTTAGATCTTTGAATTCATCTAAAAAGTGAAGCAACAACAAAAGTGTTCAGTGTATGTGGTCTGAGTAATAAAGCTGCGTTATAAAGGAAGAACCTCGACCCTCCATCATTCTACAATGCCAATGTCTGGGGGTGGGAACCAAAACTATTAATGATGACCAAAAAACAATATATATTATTTTACATTTTTTACTTTCATGCGCGGCAACATTTCCATCAGCCTCACCACTCCATAGGTCCAGCCCAGTGTGATCTTGTTCATGACCCACAGTTCATGGATGTTCTCTGCAAGTTTCTCCCTGATCCTCTCCAGATGGGGCGGTAAGACAATCTACACACAAGGTAGACACAGGCACAATAACGTGTGCGCATACACACAATTATTAATTATTCTGATGGTATTGTGCGGTCCAAAACCATAATTATGAAGGGCTTTGAGTGGCCACAGAGTTTAATAAAGCTCTAAAAACATGCAGTGAATTTAAAGCTGCTGTAAGTAAGATTTCAGAGTTGAAGTCAGGAAAGAGTAGAAAACCTCTGATTCCCAAACCAATCATGGAAGAGATGCCCAGATTGGCCCGAAAGTAGCCAGGTGCATGCCCAGTCAACAGATATTCACAGAGCACTGCACTCAGTCACTAATAATGGAGAGTTTTGGCATCTATAACAAATGATACTCATATAACAAATGATACTCAAAGATTGTACATCTTAAAACTTACTTGACTGGTGTCTACAGGTGTAGGTGTGAAAGCAGCCTGAGAGAGGGTAAGTGTGGGGCCCAGTAAATCTCGTGTCCCCAGCAGGTCCTGCTTGTACTCTTGGCTATGTTCCACCCTGAGTTTCTCCCGGGGCAGCACAGCTTCATAACATGGGGCATAGCCTGGTGGGGGGAGGAACTTGAATTCTCCATGACGACCCCCAAACAAAAAACGTACTCTTGGAGAGGGAAGGAAGGGAGGAGAGGAGAGGGGGAGGAGGAAAGGACATGAGGAGGAGAGAAGAGATGGGGAGAGGTCATATTTCACCAAAATAGGTTTGGAAGAGTTTTGAACTTTCAATATATATTCAATAAGTATACCAATGAGGTGAGAGCACTCTTTGATGCTCTCAAAACCACTTACTTAATCCCAGCAGAGAAGCTTACAACTGGGAAAAACAGTCCGTCACAGTTGAAATTCTCAAACATGCCCTGCACCGGCTGACCGTTGATCCTGAAGGAAATGCTGGGCGAGTTCAGATCCAGACAACAGCTGACAACATCGTCCATCATCAACAAGTGTTGGTTGGGCGAGCTCACTGTCCGCGCGATGCACCCTGTCCAGTTCAGAAATAAAACACACACATTAGTCTGATCTTACATCTTAAATGAAGTACTATGGATTTAATATTTTCAACAGGCAATACATTTGAATTAATGTCTCTGGTAAACATGATGGCCGTAAACACTATCACACATTCAAAGAAAATATTCACAGTTAATGTCAGTTACATTTTTCATATAGAATATATTTAGTATAATTGCCAAATTATCATTTAAGTGCACAAATCATAGTTCCATTTTGGTTTTCACTGTTGCTATTTTCTTTGGTTATTTCTTAGCATTGGTTATTATTTGTTTCTTCTGTGTCATTTTGAAGCCACCCTTCCTGTTTGATGGGCTAAAGGGAATTAATTAAACAAACTGAGGCCACCTTCCTCAATTGGTTTATCGAATGATTTTGCCATGGATTCTGGTCATTCCTTTAATTTAATATCTTTCAGACATAGTGTCTATTCTTAATTGTTTGTGCAAGTTTCTGTGTTGTTAAACAAAGATTTATAAAACTCAAAAGCAAAAATCTGAGATTTCAGCAGGTCTAGTGAGTGTTGAATTATTTGACTTAAATTGTTGTACCATATTAGATGTTTGTTGTTTTTTGACGCGAACAATCTAGGCCTTATTTTTTTTTAAGTATACCTTAAATTGGCTTCAATCTTTGCAGAGATAAACCTATTAAGCTATCAACGTACTTGTTGAAGATCAATTGGGAGTTATTTTATGTTAAGCTCCTATATATTTTTTTGAATTCATGTTGCTTTGCTTAACTTTTTTTACGCTTGCAAATTAAATAATGCAACCTCCAATAAAAGCCTTAGCACAATCCCAGAAACGTAGATGTTTCAGGTGAGATATTAAATAAGATAATAATTTGATATTTAGTTCTCCAGATGTGTACACGTTGTACAACTTATCATTATATATATAATTACAATTATAATTAACAACAATTATAATTCCTTCCCCCCCAGAGGGGGGGGAAGTGTGCAGCCTTGAAGCATGAGTGGTGAGGGTCTAGAAGGTAGTATTGAGAGAGATAGGATGATAGTTGGGTAGAGGCAGCATGTTCCAGAGTTTTGGGGAGGAATGAAAGGAGGGATACAGGTCTGTTGTTCTGAATGTCAGTGAATTAGTAGATATTCTGTGGGAGCTCTGGAAAATATGTCTTATTCCATGTGCTGCTCAGTCACGCCCCGCACAACCAGCTAGTTTAAAATCTGGGGCATCAGCTGCATGAGATGGGGAGACAGCATTGGAAGGGCAGCCTAGAGGGCAGTTTTTCTCGGACTAGAGGACATTGGGGGCTTAGCCCGGACCTCTGTAGGGGGGTCCGGGGGGATCCTCACCTGAAAATATTAGTCGTTGTTACAAATTAATATGGATTCACACAAAATGCAAGTATTCTGCTGAGTAAATGACACACAAAACGTGTTTTTTTAAATATTATTTTCAAGGGGTTTAAATGAGTAAAAAAAGTATCATGTTGTCTTACATAGTATCACATTTTTAGATACCACCATGAAGGCAACTTCATCATTTTGTATCTACCATAGGGGCATCCAAGAAGCATTTTTATTCAAATGGTGACAAGCCATTCGTGCTGCTTCTGTCCTCTCGTCTGTCAGAGGCAGAGCTCAGGCAGCAATTCATCACTTAACTTGAATGTCTCAGTATTTGATACATTAGTAGAGTAGGGATGCAAGACAATTACTCAAAGCAAAAGGCATTTTTAGAAATGGTTTCACTAATTATACATATTGAAAGTCAGTTTTAATCTGTTTATACAGTCCACATGCATCACACCACTCAGAACTTGGCTGGTCACAGTTTTTGACCTGCTTTTTACTGTTGTAGGAGGCATAGTGGGCATATTTTAAAACACGAGTTGTACGTATTCAGTTTGATTGGATTTTAGTTGGGCTATTGTCTACGGCAGGGTCTGCCATGCCTCCTGGGGAGGAAAACACAGATGGACACACAGGACTCATAAAGGTGATCGCGTCTTTACATCACTGCATCACAATCACAAATTCTGAGCATGATTATCTGTTGCATATCCAATATCTTTCAAACAACATTCAAACAGCATAAGCAGCTATTGGGATGTGTGATTGTTTTATTTTTTATACATCACAACAGCGGCACTATTTTGCTGTCCATTTCACTTTCAATTTTGATGTTGGGATTTCCTGGTGGGCGGTCATTAGTAATATTAACTTGCGATCAAATGTACCAAAGTGTTTCAGTGATTCAATACATTCATTCATAATGGCAGTACACACGCAGTGTGCGTGTGTGTGTATATATCTGACTATTTATCTTTATCCTTTATCATAAACAGATAAAAAGATGACCTTTCTTACAATACACTACATGCTGATTAGGTAGGTACTGGGTTTGCCTTCCTCCACCCCCCTGAACCCTAGAGGTGTTTTCAGTGCCTCACCTGACCACAGGTGGAGTCCATCAAAGCTGTAGGAGTAGAGGTCATCGCCCGCACCATTGCAACCCCACCCCTCGCCCCCACCGGGGTAAGGGGCATAGCCATCGGTGCTGGCCCAGCCAACGCGGACGTGTGTGGCCTCGGCGGTGACAAATGGCAGAACTTGGTCTACAATCAGTTCATAGTACCACTTCCTGTACTGCGCAGAGCCATCGCTCACGCCGAGGAAGATGTTGGGACGCATGCTGGGGAAGAGAAGACATTTAATTAACTTGTATATGAGGTACAGTGTGTGTGGGACAGCATGTGTGGGACCATTGTGTGTGTGTGTCTGTGTATGTTGTCGCATTTGAGTCTGGTCTGGCCTTGATACCAATTTTTTATGGTCTCTTTCTCATCAAGAATTTGACACGGTCTGGAAACGGTCTCAGGGTTCTGAGAAGAGACCAGAAATTGCATAGCTATGTATTCAAGTTCCAGTTCACGTTTGTTTATTGTCACTCATTCATATATACAGTATACAAGAACAAAATGGCGTTTCTCACAGACCAAGGTGCTGACACAATAGAAAAAAACATACTAAAATACAATATGATATAAATGTAAACCTATCTATAAACATAGCTATCAGCATATACGTTAATTTATACAGCACTTTTCACAGAGTCACGCAGCACACTTTACAGCACATAGAGGAAGACAAAAGCCAAAGTAAACAGTAAACAGAAGAAAAGAAAGATCAGTGATGATAAATAATAAAAATACTACGACTGGTAATAACAATAATAATAATAATAATAATAATAATAATAGATTTTCACGGACAGAATCTCAAGGCACAGCCGAGGTGAGGAGAGTGTCCGGCTTGGGGACCTCAGAATTGCATCCCTGCTCTTTGCAGACGATGTAGTTCTTTTGGTTACATCAGACCGGGACCTCCAGCATGCACTGGGGCGGTTTGCAGCCGAGTGTGAAGCGGTGTCTTGCTCATGAGTGAAGGAAAAATGGAGCAGGAGATGGACAGACGGATTGGTGAGGCGTTTGCAGTAATGCGGGCGCTGTACTGGTCTCGATTTACTGGTCCATCTACATTCAAACCCTCACCTACACATACGGAGGGAGCTTGGAGTAGAGCTGCTGCTCCTCCGCTTCGAAAGGAGTCAGTTGAGGTGGTTCAGGCATCTGATCAGGATGCCTCCTGAGCGCCTCCCTTTAGAGGTTTTCCAGGCATGTCCGACTGGGAGGAGACCCCGAGAAAAATGTAGCTGTAATTGGAGCTGAGGGGCACTCCTATCAACCAAAAGCGAGGGAAGATAGGTGGGTTTTAAGTCTACCTTTAAATATATCAGCAAAATCTGCCTCCCTGATTATTGGTGGCAGACTGTAGGGTGCTTTATATGAAAACGCCCTGTTTCCTTTTGGAATTGATAGAAGGCCAACCCCTGAAGACCGGAGGGGCCGAGAAGGACAATAGGGAAAAATAAGGTGGTGTGGACCCATGCAGGGTCTTGTAGGCAAGAAGTAGACTCTGGGAGTTCATCGAGGTCCACTGGTAGATCTCATCCCGCGAGTTCAGCCCTGATGCGGTTGGAGAGTCCATGGTAGAACGCGTCAAACAAGCAACATTCCAACTGTTGTCCCTGCCATTGTACAGAACTCTATGGAATAATTGGCCACGGACATCCCTCCTGTTGCGTGTCCCTATTTGTAACTGGCCCAAGCCTCTGTTCCCTGTCGGATCCTTGTCGTTTGTTGTTTTTGTTCCTTAGATGTTGTACTCTGAGGCCTGTGGTTTTTGATGTCGCCATCTAGATGTTTTGGTTTGCCGTAAAATGTATTTATATCTTTCACAGACAAAGTCACAAGGTGCTGCACAGGAGTAAAATAGTTACAAGACCATCACATAGTAAGAAACCATAAAACATAAAACCAAAAGGCATGCAAACAACACAGAAATACAGACACAAGAGGCGAGACAAATGCCAGTCTGAACAGATGAGATTTAGTTGTAAAGTGTAGACCATACATTTGAGGAAAGGGACCCAATACACTGAGATACCTTGATACTTTATACTGTCTGAAGCAATTATAAGAACCTCGGTATTGTCTGCATTCAGCTGCAGAAAGTTGTTGGCCATCCAGTCCTTAATGGCAATCAGACAGTCATGCAAAACAGATACCATCAGTGTAGCAGTTATAAGAAACACATTTGAACCTGCTAATAATCATCCTAGGGAAAGCATACACAAAGAAAATAAGAAAGGACCTAAAATAGCAACGTGGGGCACACCGCAGGATAAGGCAGCAGTTGCAGACATGTAGGGACCAACCAACAAAGAAAAGCTCCTGTCCAAGAGAAAGGAGGAGAACAAGTCCAGGGCGCTCCAAGAGACACCCACCCACTGCCTAGGCCTTTTGATGAGAATTCAGTGACCAACAGTATCAAAAGCTGAGGTCCAGCAGCACCAACACGGAGCATTCACCCACATCAGAGAATATCATGATGTCATTGGAGACTCTGAGAAGAGTTGTTTCAGTGGAATGCTTCTGACGGAAACCAGACTGGAACTTATCAAGAATGTATTGTGCATTAAGAAAGCAACTTGGATATAGGCCTATAGTTTGGGCAGGGATGGGTCAAGGTTAGTTGTTTTTAGGAGAGGCTGGACAACTGCATGTTTAAAATACAATGAAACACACCGGACTGCAGGGAGCTACTAATAATAGACACCAGGCACGGACAAATAGACCTACATTTTTAAATAAAGACGGTCGCAAGATTGAAGCAGTAGTTTACTATACAGGTCACTTTAGTTACATACTTTGAGCATGCATCAATTGAATGTCATCTTAATGTCTTTCATCTCTAGGTTTAATCTCTGGGGGTTTTGTGCTGTGCGCCATCGCGGAGTGAGTCAAATATATTGCGTTGATGGGACTACTGGGTCTGAAAATATTGCTTAACTGTGGATAAAACACAGGTATGTTTAAGAGTGGTGAATGTAATGTCGGTGATGTTTCTAACAATGTTATTAGATCTGATGAAGCGTGCTATGTCATTGAAAAATTGCAGGAAAAAAGCAAGTGGCCTTGACCAAATAACAGCAGGACATCTGAAGTATGCTCGCCATAGATTCTCAGCATTACGTGCCATGTGTTCATGTGTTTTTCTGGATTGTCAATGCATGGCATACTACCTGATACTGTTAAAACCGGTAAAATGTAAAAAATGACATGGAAAATGACAGACTGATTGCACTGGTTAGCATAGTTTTTTTAAATAAACACGGCACAGATATATGTATATAGCCTATGCACTAAAGGATAGTAAGTGGCTAGTAAATACAGAAGACATAACACTACAATATGTGTTTTCTGGATGTGTCCAAAGCTTTTGATCAAATTAACCACAGTGAATTGTTAAACTACAAGAGTGAGGGTTCCCCCGTATTTGATCTTGCACCTTTGGTATTCACAATAAAACATGCAAGCTAGATATCTAGGGTATATCTGCACCCTTTCTAGTGACTAATGGGGTCATCCTGTCACCTCATAGTGCTGGCCTAGAGCAACTCTTCAGTTTGCTCAAGTTATGGTGTGCAGTGTGACATTAAATGTAACTCCAAAAAGAGTTTGCTAAAACCAAGGAGGATCAGAAGCAATGCTTTCCGTCATTATCTATGGCAGACCAAACGCTAAATGGAGTGAACAATCATCACAAATTATCTATCTGATGACAATGATGTACAGCGCCAGTGTTGTAAACTGTATGCACAAACCAATATGGTGGGAAGTAATTTGACAAAGGGACAAGCCAATATAGGAGGCGTGGGTGGGGATAACCCACTTTTACGTGTGCAAAACTAAGAGTGGGATATTAGAAATCACACATCACTTGTAGAAACATCACTGCATTACTTTTCATTGCTGTTCAATTAACATATTAACAAGGGAATAAACAATGCGCCTTGAGCACATTTGTTTTAGATGAGACTGTATCAAGTTGTTCGTTGCCATTATCTAAACCAGAGATGGCCAAAATACGGCCCGCAAACTCTTCAAAGGAAAACAGAACAACCTCCAAAAATCAATAGATGGCAGCATCATGTCAATGAATCACTAGGTATCTGTCACTGCTATATAACTAGATTCCAACAGAGGGCGCTGTCTAAGATTGAAGCAGAACTGGACCTGGTGTCCTTTCTCCTTTCACTCAAACAGAGAGAAAGTGCCCCCAGATGCACCACTTGAACTGTTTGACATCCAGTGCGACTCTGCTCTCAAGCAGTCGTTCACTACATCCACACTGGGCAACTTCTACGGCTCACTGAAGGAAACACAGTTTCCAAACCTGCGCAAGCACGCACAGAGGACTGTTGGCTCCACGTATGCGTGCGAACAAACATTTTCTGTGAAACTACAAGTCGCGTTACAGATCATGGCTGACTGATAAACAGACATGACACCAGTGCCGCATGCAATCCCCCCCCCCAAAAAAGAAAACATTTTGAGCGGAAGAAAATAGAGTCAAGAAGTAGTGACGACAATATCTTCTGCTTATTTTGCTGAGAAAGAAAAAAAAAGATTCTGGGTCCATCCAATTTTGGAGAGGCACATGGAACATTCCATCGGCTGATCCAGAAGCTACGCCTGTATCACAGGCAGAATTAATATTGGGTATTAATCAGGCTCAGACTCAGTATTTCAGCAGAAGGTTTGCTATGATCTGGAGTCACTATTGCCCACGCCTGATCTCAGGCGGAAGCCTTTCCCTGAATTCAGATTTAACATAACATGGTCCAGATATTTGAACCACTTTACTGTAGAGCAGGTGATTTCTGCTGATTCTCTTGATTGTGTGTGGTCACGACTGATGTATTCTGTGTGCTTTGATTGCCCAATGTTTCACAGCCTCTCCCAGACCCAGTCTAACCAGCCTGACTTGGGCCGGGGGAGGCTGCTTAAACCAGCCAGCAACCACACACACACTCCACACAGGGATAATGTGAACAATTGTCAATGATAATACACTAATGACAAGAAAATATGAGTTAAAGCCCCAGCCACTTCCAGCTTCTACCCAAATAAATATACAGATAGAGATACTATTGTTGGTCAAGATCCACCTCTTCTGCGGTAACACTATGACAGTTCACAGACTGCTGAGGGCTTGATCTGGAAGAGGACAGATATTCTCCCCTCCAGGTCCGTGATCCTCTGGCTCAGGGAGACACAACTCACGCCTTCGGATGGAGAGGTGAGTGAATGCATTGTTGTTTTCTGCAATACTCTCTCTTTGACTACATTAGCAGCAGAGCTAACGTAGAGCTGCTGTGGCCTTTTATTGTGACCAGCCTAAGGCACACCTGTGCTATAATCATGCTGTCTAATCAGCATCTTGATATGCCACACCTCTCAGGTGGATGCATTACCTCAGCAAAGGAGAAGTGCTCACTAACTCACATTTGCATTTGTCCAGTGCTCAGGCCTTTTGTGTACATAGAATAAGTCTTAGATCTTCCATTTCAACTCATGAAAAATTGGAGCAAAAACGAAAGTGTTGCATTTATATTTTTGTTCAGTGTAGATAAAACAAGGATCTAATCACAGTGGCTCTCTGTGACAGCAGCTTTGTCGATGCTTTAGCCAAGTGTCGGAGAATTGTCAGACATTTCAAACACAGTCCAGCAAACACTGCAGAGCTGATAGCTCGGCAAGTCTCTCATGGGCAAGAAGAGGACCCGTCCAGGATGTACCAAGCGCTGTAGTTAGCACACTTGGAAACACTGCTGGAGCCATGCAGGTAAGGTGATTTCTCTATCCTCTTCAATTTTAATTTCAGAAAAATCTAATTTGTATAATATATTATTGTATTTTAGAAATCATTTTAGGCCTGTCCCTTAAATGAGTATCTGAATGAAAAGTGCAGTTTTAATACTTTTGGCCTTGTGTGTTTGGAGGTACGTCACTGAGCTCCTGGGTGACAAATACGTGTCCTGCTCCGTGGTGCGGCCTGCACTCTACCATCACCATTCACCCCACTGGTGTTGATCTTCTTCCTTTCTGATATCTATCAACCGCAACCCACCGCAGGCCAGATCTGATCGTTTGCTGGGGGAACTGGATCAACTCAAAATCACCCCAAAGTGCTGCCAACAATCTATCCCAATGCATCAATGAAATAGAACAATGGTCAAATAAATGGATAATCAGTTCTGAAAGCCCCAAATAAACAAACTAACATCACACTCTATGGAAGCTTTGTCCCACTCGGCCAAACTACCAAAGTGCTTGCCAATCTGCAAAGGACCACCCAGAAACATCATTGTGGACGCAAACAAAACTTTTTGCAAGGTGTGATGAATATGTTGTTTCTATGAAATTCTCCAAAATAGAATTTCCATGTTTATTGGGCGTTAGTCATAATAATGTACACTCTAAAGGACAAATAGCAACACTGTGTGGTCAGCGGAAAATCAATCTCCACTCCCTTTCAATACAGGGTTGCCAAATATAATTTTCTATTTTAGTCAGGGTGGCATAGGCTTATATCAGTGGTGTCAGGTAGTTGTACTGGGCTCCAGGACACACTATTATGACATAAATATGATCTAAAAAATAAATGGACACCTATTGTAATCCATTCATGTATTTACTTTGGTTCAACCAAAACTTGAAAGAATGCCTGCTGTAACTGGAAAAGAGGAATAAAATAATAAAAAGCACAATTGAGGAAAAAAAAAAAGCTTTGCACTATTTCTACTAAGATTGTAGTTAGAGAGAGAGAGAGAGAGAGAGAGAGAGAGAGAGAGAGAGAGAGAGAGAGAGAGAGAGAGAGAGAGTGTGTGCATGCTTCCGAGG
>OMOU01090337.1:37828-62196 GCA_900312585.1 Malacocephalus occidentalis
CCCAGCCTCCTTCCCTGCGATTTCGGCAAAATGGGCTGCACTGCTGTACACATGGAGCCGGTCGATACACTCCTGAACCAAGCTGATCATCCCCTAGAAGATAAAAGAAGATAAAAGAAGAGAAATTACACATATGAGTCATAAGAAGGAGTTGGTGTACATACAATCTCAGAACCCATCGAACACATGGCTAAATTTGTTCCTATACATTCCTTACTCACACATGAACCCATTACTCACACAATCCAAAAAGTTATTGGTGAAATTCCTGCCTGTTTGATGGTGGATGTGTTAACGGGGAATTTCACTTTCTTTCACTGGGGATATGTAGACCTGACCGGAGGAACCATAACAAGCAAGATATGGCTGACCATTAATCTAGATTATCAAGGCATACAAATCTCAAATTTCCATCCTTGTAATTTGCAATGGACAATGGATACAGGAACTATAATTATTATGCAACTGTGATTAGGAATCCCTGGACGACAAACATTCATCCAATCGACATCACTCATCGGGTATTGCAGATGACCCAAAGAAGTGCAGTGTTGAGCAAGACATTTTTATCATGAGTGATTCTTGAGAATGCTGCAAGCAATTGGCCCATTCCAAACAGGCACGGTATGGCTCCTGCACTGGCGGGTGTATTGGACCCAAGGAAGTGCAGTGACCAGTGTGATTTTTGTGAAGTTGTTTGAGTGGTCTTTGACAAAATTGAATGCAGCAATACCGGAGGCTGTGTAATTGGTGGGCAGAGGCACGCTTCGACCAAGTAGTCTAAAAAATTATACTAGTCATTTTCACATCACAAGGATTGCTGCTGGACTGGAAACCCTGCAGGGTATATTTGGACATCTTGAGGTCACAGCTCCGATCTCCCTGTGGTCACAGCTCCCAGCTCCCGGTGACCACCTACATTGGGTTCGAGTGCAGTGTAAGCCGAGTGGTAGGCAAAGGCGGGGTCCTGGGTATGGTGGTGAGTTGGATCAGATGGCTAAGAGGGCTGCCGGACAGACCTGGTAAACCCAAACGGGTAGTGAGGGTGAACTGGGACAATCAAGCAATCAACTGTCTGGTGGAAGACCATGTCTGTAATGGTCTTTAACTCTCACCTCCGGAAGAACTTCTCTTGTATCCAGGGGGAGGTTAGGGACATGGAATCCGAGTGGGCCATGTTCAGAGCCTCCATTGTAGAGGCAGTGGCTAGGATCTGTGGTCAAAAGGCTGTTGGTGCCTGTGGAATCTAAGAACCTGTTGGTGGACACCAATGGGAGGAGTTTGGGGAGGCCATGGAGAAGCTCAACTCAGGCTCAGTGTTCAGTCGGGGAGGCGAACTGCTTACCCAGACTGAGGATATTGGCGGGCAGTGGAAATAACACTTTGAGGAACTCCTGAACCCGACCAGCATGCCCTCTGTGGAAGAGGCAGAGTCTGAAACCTCGGGGGAAGCTCCACCCATATCTTTAGCAGCAGTCCCTGAAGTAGTCAAATAGCTCTTCAGTGGCAATGTGCCAGGTGTGGATGAGATTCACCCTGAGATGCTGAAGGCTCTGGACTTTGTTAGGCTGTCTTGGCTGACACGTCTATTCAATGTTGCATGACGGTCGAGGACAGTACCTGTGGTGTGACAGACCGGGGTGGTCCCCCTTTTTGAAAAGGGGCACAGAGGGTGTGCTCGAATTATCAGGGAATCACACTAGCCTCCCTGAGAAAGTTTATTCCAGGATGCTGGAAAGGAGGCTCCGGCCGATTGTCGAACCTCAGCTTCAGGAGGAGCAATGTTGATTACATCATGGCCGTGGAACAGTGGACCAGCTCTTTACCCTTGCAGGGTTGTTGGGGGTGGGGGAGTACAGAATTGCACCGCTGCTCTTTGCAGACAATATGGTTCTGTTGGCTCCATCAGGCCATGACCTCCAGCATGCACTGGGATGGTTTGCAGCCGAGTGTGAAGCGGTCGGGATGAGAGTCAGCACTTCCGAGTCTGAGGCCAGGGTTCTCTGTGGGAAAATGGTGGAGTGCTCCCCCTGGGTTGGGAGTATCTCAGGGACAATGAGGGCAAAATGGAGCGACAGACGGAATGGTGCAACGTCTGCAGTAATGCGGGCGCTGTACCGGTCCATTGTGGTGAGGAAGGAGATGGTCACAAGCTGTGGGTAGTGACTGAAAGCACGAGATCGCAGATACAAGCGGAGATAGGGTGTGGAGCTCAGACATCTGGAGGGAGCTTGGAGTAGAGTCACTGCTACTCCACATGGATGGATCTTGAGGTCTGCATGAATTATGCATTGTCTGGTGCAGTGATTTAATACATCAGCTGGATAGATACAAACATGTCCTGCATGGTTACTCATATCAACAATCCAAGTTGATTTACATGATCTACATGAAGGTCGACTTTTGATAGAGGGAGTTATTGGAGACCAGGGCTATTCACCCACTTTCTTATGAGGGCCACATTATTTAAAATTAAAGGGAGAATTGGTGAGTAATTATCACACAAAAGCATTCATATGTAAACATATAAAACAACAATACCTATAATACTGTGCATGAATCTCTATACACAATTTTTCTAACACCAAAGCAGATGCATTCTTGGGAATTATATTGCCGCCTGCCACGATTCTACCACCAAAGCAGCGCTGCCTACTGATGTGATGCTGTCCTTGCTAAAGACAACCTTTACAGTTTTTTTAGCACTCAAAAATGTTTACCACATCAGAGGCAGGTAGGGGCAGGACAAAGCAAATAAAACAGTTTCCTATTGGAGGAAATGTAACTGGCTTTTGGAAAATTGAACATTTTGATCGATGCCCTGATAAATAATTTGTGATCGAATGATCGAATGCATGCAACAGACAATTCTTGACTATTTTTCTGTGATATATTACAGAGAAACATTTTGTCATTCTAGGCTAATGTTTGGATTTCACACAATTGTCCCAGCTTTCTACCTACCTCCTCCTGGAAAAGATTCTGTCGATTCTTCAGGGCTCTAAGTCGGTTCTGCTTCTCCTCGTGTTCAAGATGCTCGTCTGGTGGCTGGAAGTAGCCAATCAGATCCTGCAGACTGAGGCTGACCGATTCAATTGGCAGATCGAGAGCAGACATGTTCCCTTTTTTACAGATGACATCCAGACCCCTGTGCAAAGGAGCGGAATCAGGTTTCTGCTTCAGTACTATATCGATGTGACTTTAGAGATGCAACATAAATCTAAGAGCTTTACAGTCTCCTACTCCTTTACTCCTTTCCTTCCCAACCTCTGACACCCAAATCACAACACTCATCTCTAAATGCCTGGTTGACATCAGCATCACTAAGAACAGGCCAACATCACTCTGCTCAGCTCTTCTCTGGTCTAGCACCACAGTGGTGGAATGAGCTTCCAGCTGACGTCAGGACGGCAGAGTCGCTCACCAGCTTCTGCAAGAGACTAAAGACTCACTTGTTCAACTGGAGACTGACCCAATCAACTCATTCCCGCCTACCCAACCAGAGCTGGAATTGCCATCCCTCTCTGAACCCTAGCACTCACTTGCGTGTTTGTGTGTCTTGGCAATAAATAATAGTACTTAGCATTGTTTAACATATTATATGTTCTTAGATGTTGGTATGGCACTCGGAATGGTACTTCTGCTCTTATCCTAGCTGTTATGCTGGCAACCTAGCAATTATGAAACTTGTTCTATGAGCCTTGCTATTATGAATGCTTTAAACCTGTTCTGTTCTTATCTTATGTACCACGGCGATATATTGCTGTCTCTCTTTTGAAAAATGTTCTTATTGTACAAGTCGCTTTGGATTAAAGCGATACACGTATGTGTCATATAGACAAAAACAAGAGGTTGAAAGAAAACAATGATACACATACCGTAGTTGCTCTGATACATTTGGGTGCACAAGTGAATGCAAGGTGAATGTATGTGTATTGCATATGATGTCTGTTAACCTGATGAATCGGTTAAACAAGAAGACGGTACTGCGGATTACTCGAGCAGTGCGACTTTCCTCATGCTGCGATCGAGACAGAGTAAGTCCATCATCCATATGGCCCTCATGGTGCATAATGGCCTGAAACACACAAAGAACAATACTTCTGAACTGGTTACACACAACCGGGTCATGATAATATCATTGTAACCAACACTTACTTACATTGTAATTGACACATGTACAATCTAAATACTTTCTTTTGGTCATGACAGAGGAAATGACTAAGCAGACACAGTCTCCGAGTTACAGCAGTTCTTCTTTCACCTTCAGAATTGACCAGATTAGTGACGGTGTTTCTTCTGTGCCAGTCTCTTCCATTTAACTTTCACAACTGCTTCCACTGGTATTCACTACCAGCAACAATGTCTTCATATCATTCATGGCACTAATTTAATGTTTTTAAATAGATTTGAGGTTTGAAAATGTGTATTTAGGAAGGAAAGCGTCCTCTTCTTTTTATAATCACACAGAATTATGGTCAATAAATACCTGTCCAAGTGCAAGATATGTAACCATCAACACAACAGATTCTGATGGTACCTGTCTATCCAGAGATGGGGCACGGGATCAGAAAACTTTACCTTCCGTTGCACTCCGCCCATGCGGGCACACTTGGTGTCCATGGCCTGATACGTGAGCCACAGACTGGTGTCGATGTGTTGGACATAACAAACGGAGTCGCCGTATTTAATATCGGCGATGCCCATTCCGTCTATTTCTTTTTTCATCCCGGAATCCAATTTTTCCTGAAGAGAATGGATGTAGGGGTAGGGTGTGTTGAGGGGAGGGGTACATTAAAGAAACAAAATGTTGTTTATTTAAAATGTATATACATTTTGTTTATTTAACTGGCACTGTTCCTGTGACATTGCATTTGTGTATAGGGCTGGAAAAGTTTGGGAAACAAACTAAATTTGGTCAGGATATAGCAGTATAGGAACTCTATATTAGATGGCTCTTGCAGTTAATCAAATGAAACTAAAATGCTTCAATCATGAGTTTCTCCGGATGTTATACTGATGTGCACACTTTAGCAGCACATTCAGTTTCAATGTGAAGACATTGCAACCGCATTATAAAGCTATGCGTTAATTCATGTTATACGGCCGTGTTTGCCTTGAGGAAATGGTTTTTGGTTAATTTCATGTAGTCCAAAATGGACCAGACGGGTTGGGTATGATAGCACCCTTAGAAACCTACAGTACAGAATTGTGATTTATGACTGGCCTAGAAAATATGCTGTAGTGTACAATGGATTAGATACTGTAGATAGATAGATAGATAGATAGATAGATAGATAGATAGATAGATAGATAGATAGAATGATAGATAGATAGATAGAACAATAGATAGACAGACAGACAGACAGACAGAGTAAAAATGCTTGTATTGTCCCAAAGTGGAAACTTGTCTTCAACATTACAAATAAAACAATGTGTATCAAAAACCAGTAGAACCAGTTGGATGAACAGCTGCATTGACAACAACAATTGACCTTCAGGAAGGGTTTTGAGCATCTGAAATCTGCACATTTATAAGCAACAGGTTCAAGGTCCTAATGGCAGCAAGAATTCATCAATCATTTTTGTTACTCAGATATCATTGTCCATCCATTCATTCGCTTCCCTTATCAGGCTAAGCAGGGCTCTCCAGGCCCCCTTCTCCCCAGCAACACTCTTTAGTTCCTCCTGGGGGATCCCGAGGCGTTCCCAGGCCAGATGAGATATATAATCCCTCCAGCGGGTTCTGGGTCTGCCTTGGGGTCTCCTCCCAGTCGGACGGCAGGCGCACGGGAGGCATCCTGGTCAGATGCCTGAAACACCTTAGCTGGCTCCTTTTGATGCGGAGGAGCAGCAGCTCTACTCTGAGCTCCCTCCGGATGTCTGAGCTCCTCACCTTATCTCTAAGGCTGAGCCCAGCCACCCTCCGGAGGAAAATCATTTCGACCGCTTGTATCCGCGATCTCGTTCTTTCAGTCACTACGCACAGCTCATGATCATAGGTGAGGGTTGGGACATAGATGGACCAGTAAATCGAGAGCTTCGCCTTCCGGCTCAGCTCCTTCTTCACCACAATGGACCGGTACAGTGCCCGCATTACTGCAGACACCGCACCAATCCATCTGTCCATCTCCCGCTCCATTTTACCCTCACTCGTGAACAAGACCCTAATATACTTGAACTCCTTCGCTTGAGGCAGCAACTCACTCCCAACCCGGAGGGAGCACTCCACCGTTTTCCAGCAGAGAACCATGGCCTCAGATTTGGAGGTGACGCTGACTCTCATCCCAACTGCTTCATACTCTGCTGCAAACCGCCCAAGTGCATGCTGGAGGTCACAATCTGATGGAGCCAACAGAACTACATCATCTGCAAAGAGCAGGGATGCAATTCTGAGGTCCCCAACCCGGACACTCTCCTCACATTGGCTACGCCTTGAGATTCTGTCCATGAAAATCACAAAGAGAATTGGTGAAAAGGGGCAACCTTGGCGGAGTCCAACACCCACTGAGAACATGTTTGAATTTGTGCTGAGAATGTACCGAATTGCATGTACTAACGGCCCCGGTACCCCATACTCCCGCAGTACCCCCCACAGGATTCCCCGGGGTACAAGGTTACAAGCCTTCTCCAAGTCTACAAAACTGGATTTCCAACAACCCTGCAAGCATAAAGAGCTGGTCCACTGTTCCACGGCCAGGATGGAGTGTGTATTTCTGCTACATTTTATGGGTCCCATCCTCGTGTGCAAGGCGCTAGCATACACCCCTGGTATAGCAAATTAAGTTGAAACCAGTGCAAAATCCAGGTGCATTCTTTTTTTTACAGGTGCAGTGTAGGCTCCCTGTTAGGTGGGATCTTACCTTGGATGACTTGAAGCAAAATGCCGTAGACTTCACATCCGCCTTGTCTTTGTCCATCAGCAAGAGAGACCTGTCATCCGTCAAACTTAGGTACTTCCCTGTGGTCACATGTCTTAGTCTGAATGGCTGGCCCCAGCGAGTGTGGCTGCCGCTCCACCTAAACAGACATTATTGCCACTACGTTTACTAAGACTTTCCACATAACAAAAATACATTTGAATGAATGTCATTCTAGGTCAGGCCTTAATTGGCCATATTAGTTGCTGTATTATTGCATATGGCTGACCGACAAGGCTTAACACAGATTAGTTTAAAATAGATATTGTATAAATGTAAATCTGTACTGGTTATAATGTTATACAGTTATAAAGTCATTCTGGTTCTGGCATCTGGAGCTCAGTGGCAAGCGTCGGTGTTACGTTCAAGGTGGGCAGAGCGGTTCGTCAGTGTCGGATTTCAATGTGTCTTGGCTGCCCTTTATCCGAAGACAACAACTGCATATAAAGCTAGGGTCATTTCCAGGTCAAATACAATTAGAGTATCATACAATGCCAGTAACTCTTCTGTTTACAGTCCCCTAATTACTAGGTATTTAACCGGTAAATATATGGTAAAATGCTGTATATATTGGGTATCTACCCCAAAAAATAAGAAGGTAAATACTGAGGAACTACAGCTAAAATACCAAGAACAGCTTCTGAAGCGCAACTCATACTTCTGCGCCCATACCTACGCCTTGCCTATGCTGTTTGCACTTAGTGGCAGAAATGTAACTAAACGTTGCTGCGACACAGACTGCAGGGACTGTCAGGGCCGGCTCTAGCCATTTTGGTGCCCTTGCACTTGGCGACATAAGGATTTGGTACCCTCCCCCCCCCAAAAAAAAATAGGACTATAAACATCAGACACACAATGGTTTCAAGACAAAAACATATACTTTTATTTTACAGATCACAATAAATTCCCAAATAAACAAATCACATATGAAATTATTAAATCATGACAATAAATAATTAATTGAATCAATTATGAAAAGCTGCACGAAATAACAAGAAAAAAATGCCTACAAACAAATGCACAAAGATAACTTTGTGCATTTTTCAAATTCCCATGAATGAAGTTGTTATTCTAGCTTCATGTGTTCCATATCTTGTAGACAACTTGATTCAATATAGATGGTGCAGTACATTCTCAGAATCATTGGAGGTAGCTGGAGTGCTTGACATGATGCTGGATGTTGCTTGACCTGCAGCTGTATTCAAAGATACAACCATACTGTTATTTCACTGTATCAAGTCCTTTGTATTTGACTAAGATTGACATTTAATTTGCAATAAGGTGTAACTGTCACATTCAACAACAACAACAATAATAATAATAATTACTATTCTTACAAGTATTACCAATTCCACATACCAAAAATAATTGGCTGAACTTACATGCTTCAGAAAGTGGAAGATCATGTATCCCTTCTCCAGCAGCTAGGGGCTGATGCAAATATGTCCTTAGTGCATCTGGCCAATTCTAGAATCGATATGAGCTTAATACAAGCAAAAACATGTAACTGTTGAGTAGGACACAACTACTAGTATTGTTAGCCGCTCAGAGATCACTTTCATATTCTACGAGCATTTGGCTGGTGGTTGGTGCAAATTTCCATCCCCAGAATTGCGATTAGCCAATCATCCCTCCTCACTATGGCATTTGCCACTTGATTGACATACAGGGCAGCCAGACTGAGATAGTATTTTTTCTAACATACGCGTAAACACTACGTATGCATGGTAAACTGCAGCGAGCTAATGACCTAGTTAGCCTTCCAATGTATTTCTACTGAGAAAGGGTATCAAAATGAGTGGGGGAGCTGAGTAAGGAACCAAAAACTTACCACTTCCATCCGGAATGGGAGGAGGACTTTTTTTTCACAATGTCATATTCAAAGTGCGTTTGTCTGAGCTGTCAATTTTCCTTTCACTCATTGATACTGAACAAAATGGGAGATGTGAGCTAAATATATGCGCAGAAGTTGAGAAAATCACGGCAGTGGATTTTCCTCTTTTCAACATGGTGCGTCTCCTGGACTGTAAAGCATCATTGGGTCATCATCATGAGTGAATACAGCATCCACTTGAGTTTATTTTTCAATGACCACGTTTTTAGCCTTGTTGAAATGAAATCTGTGCAGTGAAAGTGGCATTGGATGCAGGCCCAGCAAAGGAATTAAGTCTCTCCTGCAATTATTGAGACGATTGGGTGCGTCCCCTGGGCGTGTTGATAGTTCTACTGGAGGATGCTGAATGATCAAAAAAAGGCGTCCCTTCCTGTTCCAGTTCATTGAAAGTAAATGTGATTTCCACAGATGGCCAAAGGACTTTGGAAGGACTCCAGAAGCTAGGAGAGAACCAGTCTTGGAGGCTGTATAAAATGGCCCTGGAAGAGGCTGCAGCCAAAAATGGAATGGAGTGGATGTGGAAAATCCTCCCGGCCAATTCTCCACACAAAGGGTGCTGCAGAAGCTGCTGGACACATTGTAAAGAGAGCCCTCCACAATCTTGGAAAGTAGTCTGTGCTCAGTTACAATTCTTCTCAGAGCAGCCAACCTTGCAAATTGATGCTAGGAAACAGAGCATGGAAGTCTGCATTCAATGACACATTCAATACAAAACTCTCATACTCGGTCAAGCATCTCAGAGCGGGGACTGTGCCCTGAAAGAAGAGAAGAGCCAAGCTCCAATACTTCACAGGGAGCTGCAGCTGGTTATTTTACTACCTGCTGAAGAGCAGATGAAGAGTCAAGTCATCAGTACATCTTAACATGGTAAAGAACCACCAAGTTTGCCTGTAAAGCTGATGATCTCCCCAGTCTTTCATGGGAAGATCAAATGTGAGGTGTTCGGTCAAACTAGAGCCTTCTAAAAACCTAAAATGAGAATTTGTTTTTAACTTGGGTTGGGAAATCAAACCAAAAAGAACCAATCTACCTGAATTAAAGATTCAGCATGAGAGTGACAGATTGGTTACCTGGCGAAGATCCCCGCTGAAGATCACTGCTGCCACTGGGGATCGGTAGCCTGTTTATGCGGCTCTGTATATTTAACTCTTTTGGTAATTTTGCACAACATGGCTTTTATGTGTCCAAATATTGGTTGTCGTAAATGTAGATTTTTTTCAAACAAAACATCTATTTGATCATTCAACATCAATTGTAGTGCTGATATATTGTTTTTTGCACAGTAAAATAGCCACAGTCAAGTTTATTAGTCTATTATTTCTCTCTACATGAGAAATAATAGACTAAAAATGAATTGTGGTTATAATAATCCTTCGTTTATTGTGATCAATTTGACCCACACCAGCACGATCACTTTAAGCGGTTTCCACTATACTAAAATGTACAATATATTTACCGGGTAAATATCTAGCAACTAGGGGACTGTACAAAGAAGGGTTACCAAATTGCATGAAAACGGAATATGACAACATACCATTCTTTCCAGTCAAAATGATGAAGTCTAATTTGTAATGAAAAAATATCTTCTCTAAAACGGTTGAATAGTAATTAACTCTTATTCTGCACTTCCAAGAAACACGTCATTTAATTACATTTTGGCTCTCAAGGCTCCTTGACCCCATTATTTTATTTTAATGGCTGCTTCATGACAGATTCCACTCGTGGTTCTGTAGATTAATTCATTCATCGCTTTGATTGATTACTGAAGTACACATAATACACAACCATAAACAAGCCCACTGGCATAACACTCAGGGCAAAACCTTATTTTAATTCATTAGACTCGTAGATTCAGCATATTCCCTGGAGATTGTGTACATTCTCTGTAGATTCCGCTCATACACTGTTCTACTGTTGCACTGTTGCTACTACTTTTGCACTTCTGGTTAGATGCTAACTGCATGTTGTTGTACTAGTATGCGTACTCTGTGCAATGACAATAAAGTTGAATCTAATCTAATCTAAATTAAAAATCGGCTAATGTATCTTATTTTGTTATAGTTATATTTTCAGCCTTATTTTACAATCTGTGGTAACATTGAAGGCACCAGGCAAAATGGGGCTGGGGGACTGTTTCTAAAGCCATGTGTCAATTGCAAGGATGTTTCCTTGTGTATATACTGTATACTGTGTGTGTGTGTGTGTGTGTGTGTGTGTGTGTGTGTGTGTGTGTATATATATATATATATATATTCAGTACATACGTATATATAGGTATATGGTGGTGTATGCATGGCCCCATTGATTATTATTTGTTATTATGGGCAGTGACATCATGACTGATGTCACTGCCCATAATAACCAGACATACAATCAACGCTTTTGTAGTCACCTACCTGGTTAGGCCGTCTCACATCACACAACACTTTGATAAAGTAGGTACCAAACAAGAAAGCTTCCTCAATGGTGAGTATATAGGACGTGTCCTCAGAATTGAGACCCAGACTATGTGCAATTATTAAAGTACTTACGCCACTCGTAACGTCTCTAGCCTCCACAGTGAACGAGCGTGAATGGACACTGCTCCGCCCTCGTAATTCACCAATCTGGGAGAAAAATGAAGAGCCACATTTAAAAGAAAAGCCACATTTCACTGAGCTGCAGAACAAGTGAAGGATCCCAGTGGCTAGTTTGTCTTCATTTCATCTTTTGTCCTGAGAGACCATTATATTTATTTAAAAAGTTCAATTCCCACAATAATATGGTTCATTTCTGCTTCAAAAAGATTGGCAACAATGACAAAGGCAAATATTCAACCTCAAAATGGCCATGTGTAAACCAATGCACTCTCACCTACTGTATTAGAATTGTGATTACTAATCCAATGTCTGATGGCAGGTGAGCTCCAATTTAGTTAACTGGGCATTTCTTTTTTCTTTGTTCTGACCAACAATGTTGCAGAAAGTCTTTATTAGCGTTGGCTATTAATAGTGAATACTACTGCCTAACAATAGTAAAAAGTAACATGTTCTAATAGAAATACAAATTAAAAAGGAATACTTAAAAATACACAAAATCCCCTTCTGAAAGCTCTGTGTGAATCAGTTTCTTTGCAGTACAATATATTCGGGACGAAACAAGAAACAAAAAATACGTCTGCCCAGTATGGAACTCTGTATTTTCTTTCCATCCCAGCAACCCTAACATAGTAGGACTACTGTATCTGAGATTCAGTGTGTTGCCCCAGCTAAAGGATCCTGTGGTTTCCAGTAATAATGTAATCATTTAAAATAAATTGTTAAAGAAAGCATCCCCATCAAAACAACACAAATTGGCATCATTATTTAAATCAATGTTTGAATGTTTACCTGCCCAGATCTGAAGTCGGAACAAACACATATGGACTCACTAATGTCCTTAACTCATCAATAACTACATAATGGAAGTAGCTAGCAGGCTATTGTGGTTGGGGTGTTTGATTCCCATCCAAAAACGTTTTGTTTTAAGCCCCAATAGCCACAGTCTTGGCATCTACCGAGAGGATGATGCATAATCCATACCTGCTCATTAATGGCATGTATCCAAAAGAAAAACAGTCACTATGGATATAAATAGGGAAAATATCCAATTAAATCGAGTGATTCAATAATACGTTCATATTATAAGTAAGCTACTGCAGTAATACAGAAATAATTTGTTAAATAAAAATGTTGACTGGTAGGGCCTCCGCAACACTGGTTCCCCAAGATCCACAATTCACTGCCCTTTCACACCTTGTGGTGAGTGAATCATTAGTCTACTATTATGTTGCCATGTTTTCCATGGAGATGAAAGACTATCCCTGATCTAACCATCAGCAGCTTGAAACCTGTCATTCGGCCCCGCCACTACCTCGTCTCCCAGAAGCAGAGGCCAAGGGTCTGTCCAGTGACGTCGATCATGCATCACCCAGTCTATATCAACACAGGCTCTTTGCTGCTCTTGCTGGTCTCTTTGCTCTCTTACGGCGACGGATCCCAACTCGGATCGGGCGCCTCCTGCACAACCGGGGGCGGGGGGGTTCGGTCCGTCGATCCCCCAGCCCTCTTCACCTCCTCGGTGGACCCCGCCAGCTGATCAACACTCCCTCCAGTCATCGTATGAGTTTGGGTCCTTTCACCTCGATCCTGTGCGTAGTGTGATGGTAATTACCCGGTTATTAGACCCAAGAAGCTACGTTGAGGACAAGTCCCCTCCCAGCCGAGCTGTAGCGCCAGACCCCCGCATAGCCCCATAGAATAACCAGAAGCATCGGTTCCCTGCAAACCTTGCAGTATTGTCGAAGGGCAATCGAGTCCCCTTTCGAAATCCCGACGTCGACGAATGCCGCTGCTCAACCTGAGCGCCACACCGACACTTGCCACCGAGTCCCGATGCCAGAACCAGAACGTCACGTAACGAGATCCAGGGAGAAGAATTTACCACCTTCCATAAGGCTGACTACGGCTATGCAATTAACTTGACAAAGTTCAATAGGAGAGACACAGCCGATCCCCAGCAGGCAAACCAGACCGCAACAAAAAGACTGAGTCGCCTTCCGGTCGCTAACTACGCGATTAAGGTAGATATCTGGGCAGAGTTAGGTAAAAGTGTGTTGATATTGTAAACCTGTTTGATCCATTTATTCATTCTCGATCTGATGTTCAGAGAACCCGTGTTAGAGCTTATCAGAGCCCTCCTTTCGCATTCCTCACAGTCCCCCTCCCCCTTTTATGACCTTGGTTTTCCGATCTTCCCCACGTGCTAGGCCCCGGAGTTGTAAACGCTATCTTGTTTAGGCCACGCCAAACCAGCACCCCGCTTATCACAACCAGGGCCCCCGATCATTATCCCCAGCAACACTTTCTAGCTCCTCCTGGGGGATCCCGAGGTGTTCCCAGGCCAGATGAGATATATAATCCCTCCAGCGGGTTCTGGGTCTGCCCCGGGGTCTCCTTCCAATCGGACGTGCCCAGAAAACCTCTAAAGGGAGGCACCGGGAGGCATCCTGGTCAGATGCCCGAACCACCTCAGCTGACTCCTTTCGATGCGGAGGAGCAACGACTCTACTCCGAGCTACCTCTGGATGTCGGAGCTCCTCACCTTATCTCTAAGGCTGAGCCCAGCCACCCTCCGGAGGAAACTCATTTCAGCCGCTTGTATCCGCGATCTTCTTTCAGTCACTACCCGCAGCTTGTGACCATAGATGAGGGTTGGAACGTAGATGGACCGGTAAATCGAGAGCTTCGTCTTCTGGCTGAGCTCCTTCTTCACCACAACAGACCGGTACAGCGCCCGCATTACTGCACACGCCGCACCAATCCGTCTGTCTATCTCCCGCTCCATTTTTCCCTCACTCATGAACAAGACCCTGAGATACTTGAACTCCTTCGCTTGAAGCAGCAACTAAATCCCAACCCGGAGGGAGCACTCCACCGTTTTCCGGCAGAGAACCATGGCCTCAGACTTGGAGGTGCTGACTCTCATCCCGACCGCTTCACACTCGGCTGCAAACCGCCCCAGTGCATGCTGGAGGTCACAGTCTGATGTAGCCAACAGAACTACATCGTCTGCAAAGAGCAGGGATGCAATGCTGAGGTCCCCATACCGGACACTCTCCTCATCTCGGCTACACCTTGAGATTCTGTAAATGAAAATTACAAACAGAATTGGAGACAAGGGGCAACCTTGGCGGAGTCCAACACCCACTGAGAACGTGCTTGTGCCAAGAATACAGACCTAAATGTAAATGCAATTAAATCATTGTTCATGAAGTCTATTATTAGTTGTCGAAACCCAAGTAAGATAGCCACCTTACCACCAGAACAAGTGGTACCGCTAGATCCCATGGCTCATCATGCAGTATCACCAACAAGAAAGGATCTGCGCAAAGTCCAACAAAGGAATAAGCCATTATATCATCATTCAGAAGTCAAAATAAATTACTGCTTGAATATCGAAGGGTATGGGTGGGGTAAACACCCTTTTAAGTGTGTAAAACTAGAAAAAATTACATGTGATTACATATGCGATTTCTACAAATTAGGAATTCCATATCAGTTAAATCTAGAAACTTAACGTCACGTTTCAATTGCGCCTTGGAATACACTATTTTTGACGATATGAAGTTGCCATTATTTAAACCAATAAGACGATAGAAAGAAGGTGGGATTGGGGGCGGAGTTATCGCTGCTCCAGGTTAGGCTACAGCATAAATCACCATGGTAACTGAACTGAGATTAGTACAAGCTTGGTATCTCAAACCCAAAATTCAGACTTAACATATCTGGTGAACCAAATTCAGCTTCAGAGCTATGGACAAATGCTGTGTCCAATCCTAACCCATACATCCATGTTTCTAATGTGTACCAAACCAGAGACAATCCATTGTAGTCAGGAATACATGTTTGTAACTCATTACAAGTCAAACTAAACATGAACACTAACAGGAAAAGGTTGTAAAGACAAAAAGATAATCAACAGATTAATGAGTTGGATGGCTCCACTGTGGGACATAGGAAACTCATTTTCATGTTATTTTATTTGTTAATTGGTATGCAGCACTACCACACCTAATTTAAATTGGCTCCTTTGTTGGTGGCTCCTCCAACAAAGGCCACAGGAAGGTGTTGAGTTATGCAGTTTATTGCAGTTTGAGTTTGTAATAATACTAGAATAAGCAGATGGTACATGCTAGCACTCTCCCATGTGTGCTTGGTGATGGCTGGCCTATCCTGTGTGCACTGATCTATAAGTCTATAAATGCACCTCAGCAGCCTCACCCACACTCTAACTTGGGCCAGACTGCTAAAACCAGCTACCAATCATACACACTCCACATGATCACATGAAACACATCTAACACATCACATGCTGCGCTTGACGATGTTTTCTTAATTTGCTTCTCTGTCATTTTGCTGCTTTTTGTTCTAAATGCTGCACATCTGTTGTCAAATTCATAATTGTTTTCTTGTATTGTCTATGTGCGTGTTCTTGTGTTTTCATAAGCTGCAGTGCATTGAGCTCCCAGGACCACAGTAAAAAAAAAAAACTGCAATTCACAACGTGAATTAAAGTCTGTCTCCTTGTCCACCATTATTATCATGTTATGATAAACTAAATAGACCACAAATGAACTGCCTTTTTATGATAGGAGGCTAAATAGAAGTTGACATACATTTGGTCCATTGATATGATCGTAATAGAAAGAGCCCATTTAGCCAGCAGCCATGTTTATTGAATACCCTGCATCATGGGTGCTATGGTCACATTTTCTTACAGTCTAAAGCTCCATCAGGCACACACAGCAGGCCTCATAGTGAACAAAATGCAGCAAAGGCATGTGAAAATATAGCAGAAGGTAGCTCTGCTGGATTTCACTGACATCTCAAATTTATATTGACACTAAACAAATAATCCTATCTTTTCCTGAGATGTGTCAAACTAATCTTTTGATTAAATTAAAAATGCTGTCATTCCTTGAACAATTAAACACTGATGCAATGATAATAAAACACTTTTTTCCAATAATATTCATAATTTTCAGATAGTGATTTCACATAATGATTTAAAATAGAAGCACTAAAGCAATTTTATCAAGCACAATCAGTATTTTATTAACACACTTATTTCTTAACCACACCGCTGTTTCCCTTCGGAGACAACAGAAAAGTAATTATTATGAATTCTGTCCATCCTATGGGAGCTATCCCTATGTTTCCACCGACAATGAGTGCTCATTCTGTCTACTGTAGCCAAAACCCTCGAGGACCTGGCCCACTTTGCTATTGTAAAACAAGAGCAAACCTGTGTAAAACAAGAGCAAACCTGTAAAAACATGACATATATAGAGTAACAAGTTAACTACAAGAGCAGCAAATGTTTTACAAGTCATGTGACTTAAAGGCACATAAAGGTATGTCAAAAACGACGGATGACACATTTTTGTATGTATTATAATTGATAGTGATCTGTGTAGCCTTGAGAGACCATCATAATCTTGGAAGTTTACAATTCAGTTTCTTGCTGAAGAGCAGGCTGATCTCGTACCCGTTAAAACCCATTTTAAAAACCCAACTGATCACTAGACCCAATTAGTTACTACGCCGTTGTTTTTTTAATTCTGTGACGTCAATATATATATATATATAACGACTGATATCTCCAGCCGATTAAAGTGATGCTATTCCTCACATCACTCTTTCCGAATCTGGTTGGAAGTCAAATTTAAACATTCTCCTCAGAGAAAAGCCTTCTGACAGATTTTTGTTAATCTTTTCACATTGTAATTCTGTTTATTTCGTAACAGGTTTGATTGCTCCGTTGATTGCTACACGTCCCTTGGCACTGCATTTGTATTCATATGATTCAGCAGACTGTGATGTTGTTTACCCAGCGCTGATTGGTCATCATTTTTTGGAAGAGGCAGGATGGGCTCATGAGGCCTAACCAACACCAAGGTAGGTTATGACTTGGACTTATTATATTATGCCTGTTTTATATTAGTAAATTTTTTATCAAACAATCTTTTTCCTGATATTTGATAGTTTCGTGTTTGAGATGTCAATTCTTCCATCCATTTCCTCTCACACATCCGGGGCCAGGTTGCGGTGGCAGCAAGCTAACACAGGCAACACTCTCCAGTACCTCCTGTGGGATCACAAGGTTTTCCCAGGCCAGATGAGAAATATAATCCCTCTGGCAGGTTCTGGGTCTGCCCAGGGATCTCCTACCAGTTCCCAGTCAGACGTGCCCGGAAAACCTCTGAGGGTAGTTGCCCGGGAGGCATCAGATGCCTGAACCACCCTCAGCTAACTCCGTTGGACATGAAGGAGCAGCTGCTCTATTCTGAGCTCCCTCCGGATGTCCGAACTCCACACCCTATCTCTAAGGATGAGCCCAGACACCTTTTGGACGAAACTCATTTAAAGTTTGTGACCGTAGGTGATGGTTGGAATGTAGATGGACCGGTATATTGAGAGCATCACCTTTCCCGGCTCAGTTCCCTCTTCACCACAACGGACCTGTACAGTACCCGCATTGCTGCAGACACCACACCAATCCATCTGTACATCCTCTGCTCCATTTTAACCTCACTCAGAAACAAGACCCCGAGATACTTTCCCTTGAGGCAGCAACTCACTCCTAACCAAGAGGGAGCAGTACTGGCCATTAGACTTACATGGCTGTGGGCACTGAGTGCGTGGTCGGGTCCAAGTCCACTTCTTGTCACTATGGATTTACACTCACTATACATGTCACTATACACCATTATGTATTTAAAAGACACATTCAAACAGGTTTCTAAATTATTTGAATTATAAAAACAATTAAAAATCCATTAACTCCAAAAAGAATATTCAAATAGTGGTTGAAAGATTTTATTCAACCACAGCTTCAGCTGCTCGACATTTATTTATTTACCACACCCATTATACCTGTACTAAATATCCTTGTACCTGATCTGCCACAAGAAGTATCTAGGCTACAGTATAAGAAATAAATGCAACCCAAATTTAGAGACAAATTCAAAAACATAAACAAACATGTTAAGCTTAATCTGGATACCAAAAATGTATTCTCATAATATTTTACGTAAAAAGGCAAAACTAAACAATTTATTTTAATGGCTACGACATTCCGGGGCTGTGAATCTTTCACACTGCTTCCAATAGGAGACACAGCTTGGTGATTGGTTGTTCCAGTACAGATGCGAACATATCCTTTGGAATCTGCCATTGTTTCTATGATGCGTCCCATGACCATGGGTGATGTGTCATCCATTAGAAGAACAAGGTCTCTTGTGGCAAAACTCCTGTGATTTGTGCCATTTTTGATCTGCCTTGATCCACCTTTTTCAAAACTAGTCTGAAATATATTGCACTTGCTACCATGGAAAGGTGAAGCTCTCAATATAGCAGTCCATCTACATTCCAACCCTCACCTATGGTCACAAGCTTTGGTAGTGACCGAAAGGACAACATTGCGGACAAGGTAGCTGGGCTCAGCCTTAGAGATAGGGTGAGGAGCTCAGACATCTGGAGGGAGCTCGGAGTAGAGCCGCTGCTCCTGCATGTCCAAAGGAGTAAGCTGAGATTGTTCAGCAGATACACAATTCCTCCTTCTTGAATAGACCAGGTGGTAGTATTGGTTTCCCTCTAAGCTGGATGAGGTGATTGGGTGTTATTGCTTCAAGGTCAATTGGATCATCACTCGATGGTGTGATAGGATGGTTGTTTACGATAGCCTCTACTTCACACAGAGCAGGGATTCATGTTTGAGCATGTTCTGCCTCAACACTGAAGAGAGCACTCTTTTGACCTGCTGTATGAGGCACTCCAAGATACCTCCATAATGTTCTCCATGAGAACATTATGGAGAACATTATTATCTCCTATTTGTGGTTATTGCTTGAATGTTGTGTTGAAGCCAGCCTCTGTTGCATAAAGAACTCCTTCACCATTACTAGCTATTCATATTGTAATTCAATAGTTTGGTATATGATATGAGACTGACTCCACTGTTTGGTTATTGGTCCCTGGTTTCAGGGTGGTGCCCCATTATTATTAATTCAGATGAATACCTTTTTTATTGTAATAATTAATACTTTTCTAGGATTGTTATTAATTATAAGCTGATAACCAACAGTAAGACCTACACAGGGCTTATCTGGAGCAATTGAAGCATCTTTTGGTTGAGTTTTGATTAACTTTCCATATGCTCGGATTGCTCTGGCATTGCTGCAACAGTGGTAGTGAAACTTCCTCTGCCTTTGATATTCCTTTGCTATTAGTCATATCTTGAATGTTACCAAACTTGGGATCCAAAATAACTTGTGATTGTCTTTCAGTAAATGCAACAAGATCTTTGCTCGCCTTCTGTTGCTCTCTTGAATGTCACAGACAAGTGTTCTCCATTTGTACTGGAGCTTTGATACAAATGTCCGTAAGTGAGATGGGGTTTCTCGCTCAAAAACTACTCTCACTGTATTATAGCAACTTCAAAGAAATAGTCCATACGATCTCTGCCTTTATTGAAGCTATATGCTGGTTTCATCTTCAACAAAATGCCATTCCAGTGGCTCCTTTGCTTCTTTAAATCCACCTTCTGGGTCCATATACAGGAAACTGTGAACCAATTGTCTGGGTTGACCGTTTGTGTATTGTTCCAAATCAAACAATTTATTCTGAACGTTGTCTGTTTTGCACTCTATTCCTTCAAAAGCTTTGATGAATGATTGGTGCTGAAGAACATCATCTAATATGGGAGATAATTGTTGTTGCCTAATCAGCATTTCAGTTATTTCATGTTGTCTTCTCATGACATCAGTGAGAGCCCTTTCTTCACTCTTACTTGAGCCTCCAGTTCTTCAGTCATGATTCACATTTTGTTTGTTTCGTTTTGCAGGATGGTGCTGATTTGTGGGGATTGCTTGTTTCATGAGACGTTGGAGCTTTTAGAGACGACATACTCAGTCGATGTTTTAGATGATTTTAGATGATGGTTGTGATGTATTCATTTCAGACTTCTTTTTCCCTTAGTGGTGATGTAAGCCGAAGTGAGAATTCCTAGCCCATGAAGACTTTTTTTTTTGGGTGTGCAGCAGCCAATTTAGCCTCTATAGCACGCTTCTTTGCCTTTAGCTGGGCTTCCTCCATGTTCAGAGCATGTTTAATTTCCACTACTTCGGCTTTTGCTCTGATTTAGCCTTTATATAAACAGAAGATGCACTGGAGACCTTGTTGGAGGCTTTTATGGAGTCCATTTGTGACATCACAGACATGCTATCATCAGGCTCAACAGCCTCTTCCAATAACACATCACTTTGTACGTGTTAACCGTCATCATCCACCCATGTTTGAGCACCTTTTAAAATTGAGATTGTACAAATCTATGTTAAGGTAGAGTGAGTTCAGCGTCATAGAAGTCAGAGAAACAACACTCATGAGACAGCGGTTTTCCAGAGACGCTTGGCACAGTCGAGTCTGCCAAGAAATGACTGCAGTCTGTTTAAGGGGGCGACCATCCACTCGCCTGACCAAACCTACTAAACAGTCACTGGACCAATGTCATACCCTCTGCGAATAGCGAGTGCCAAGAGAGGTCTGACATGACCAGTAAAGCCAAAAACAATGCCAGTCAAAATCCCCTGAGCACTTGACCAAACCATTGCCAAAACAGAGTCACACTAAGTAAACCGCTATTCCTTGTCTCTCATGCGAGTTTTCCAGACTCCTGGAATTATACCATTAGATATATCAGATATAAGGATAACAATATTATTATTATACAGTAGGGGTTGCATAGTCTTGTCGACTAATCGACATGTCGACGTTATGACCAGTCATAAGTCAACTCCTGCCAAGAGACGTCAACTAGTCATTGGCCACGTCATTTCAAGCGCTGCAGAAAAGACAGCAGGTTTGGCAGCAAACACAGAATGACACATCAAGTGTGTGGCAGTACTTCAGACTAAACCCACGGGTGGCTCGCAAATCACATTTGAGGGTGGTATTTTGTCGTAATGTTTTTTTCTGGGTTCGGTTCTGGGTGACACTAAGAAGATGCAGGTCGGATCATGGGTCGGATCACGTTATGTATATAGTATAACTAATATGTCATGTTTGTTTTAGGAAGAGTGGATGACCATACATTGTTATGCGCCACAGTATTACTCTACATGATTATTAAATGGAATGGACTGCTTCATTTAGATTAAACTGTATTTCCTTGATTAGGATACCTTCTTTTTGAAATATATTATCTTCATTTCACATTTGTGAAATGACCCACAAGTATCACTTTAAACATACGCTAGTAGATTAAGCCTAACCAAATGATTTAAACAACAGCTTGAAATGATTACACCCCACATGTTTTGAGGCAAATACGTGGTTGGTCAGTGTAAGGTGATCATTATGAGACCATTTCACTGGTCATGGTTATTACAGGATATGCAGGTTTGGGTCAGGCTGTGAATCTTGTGCCGTGGGGCGGGGCGGTGTGCAGAACTCTGGTGCAATGCATGCATTATGATGCAATACGTTGCATTTTCATTTCAATTCATGTTGCAATAAAAAAAGGATGCTCTCATAATTTTGTTGTGCTGGCATGGACTGCATGCTTTGAGTTGTAGGCCTATGCAAAACTAATTTATGCCTGTACATTTTTTTTCTCCTTGTATGATTGCTGACACCGAATGAGACATTTTGAATATTGGAATATATATTTTTGTTACATAATATAATAAGCCAGTAATTGTGTGTGTGTGCGTGTGTGTGATGACGTCATCGACGACCAGTCAATGTTTTTTCGACTAGCAGTTGTGCAACCCCTACTATACAGTATATAATATTTCATACATTATCTGCTCAGAAATTAGTAGCAGACAAAGACAAAGACAAAGACAAATGAAAAATGGGCCTAAAATGTGTGCACCAGTAGATTTCTTCGAATCAATGGTTTGCAGAGAGAAGAAGGATTAAGAGTAAACAGAGGTATTGTTGGGGGACTGTGATTTACACAAATTCAGTAGAACCCATATGTAGAGTGGCTTGGTGGCTCAACCAACTAATGTGCTGCCCAGGTTTGATTCTGACTTGTGGTCCTACCCTACATGGCATTCCCTCTCCTTGAACCCACTTTCCCATCTCTCTACTCTCATGTCCATGAAGGTAAAAAAAAGCCATAGAATATGATGTATGGCAATATATCTACACACAAAGTCACTCATTTGCTGTATCATAATAAAAACATACTTTCTTGCGTGCATGACCTCTGCTGTGTTCTTTGGCATCTAACCCGTGTACTGACCTCCTCTGCTCCTCCCCGTGCTGACCAGATGGTACAGTCAAGCATTCATCCATGTGTCCATGGAGAAGCCGCAGGACATCTCCCCCGATTAGGTAACCTGGCAGCACAGCAAAGCACAACATCAAGGTCAGTGATTTTTCAGTTTTATACATATATAAACAACATATTCTACGATACTTGTCCTATTCTCATTTTGTATATATATATTTGGTGTGTCTGTGCTCTCTTCAGTATCAGATTCCTCTCGGCCCCTTTCTATGAGACTAATGGTATAAGAGGTGAGATTTTGACAGAGGTCAAAAGTGTCCAGCTATTGTTAGGTTCTGCATCGAATATATGACATGCAAGTCACAGAAATGGTACGTTTCAGTGTGTTGGCAGTCTTAGATGTGTGCTCATCAGACCTAAAAGTAAAATGGGTCACCGTTGTTTAACGCTCATCTGTCTTGTCAAGTATAAATAAGCCTTGTGCAGGTTAGTACAAGCTTTTTTGCTTTGGAGCGTATGGCTGTACCCGCCATGGTATTAAACATATTCAACTGCAAATGTCACTGCGACTTCTTCGTCTAAAAATATTTTACCAAGCAGAATACATCTGAGAGGTCTTCAGCAAAACGTGTGAGGATTTTATATAAAGGAATTCAAAATTCTGTCATGCAGGAGAATAAAATATTAAAATAAAAGCATGAGGATTGTATACAAATGAATTATAAAAGAAATACAAATTATTCTTCTCCACTAAAGAATAGAAAAAGAAAAAGAAAAGGGTGAAATCATATGAAGGCATTTTTACATAAATAAAAATTTTTCATTTTCAATGAAGCTAATAGACATCTCTACAACATTTGCTTATATGTGGGGCTCCATATTTTTTCTCTTGCTATCGACAACTTAACTGTACTGAAGATAATATGAGTATCCTGCCCTTACTAGGATGTGTACGCGATTTCTAGCTTGGTAGATAGCTAAGGCTCTTCAATAAACATCCAGCAGATCGCAGGTATGTTTAAAGTGGTAATCTCAAAGATTTTCCTGTAAATAAATGTCTGTAAATCACTTATCTATCGTCAAACAAGTTATTGGTCCACTGATGAAAGTCCTATTCTTTGATATTATAGACTGGGTGGCAGGTTGCAAAATCATCATCAGTGATGCATTTTTCAGTAGTGATTGGATGTCCCCCAGAGAGTATAAGTGCAAGTGGCGCACAGTTATTTCAGACTCTGCTGGAGTACACGGAGAATCCGCCATTAAACAACTGCCAGCGGCCTGACGTCACGTATGCTGCACAATTTCCACCATATGTGTCACCAAAGGGCACAAAATGGAAACCTTTGAGATTAACACTTGAAGATGTTTAATGTCAGAAGCACTGTGAAATTGAAACATAAAAATAAAGTCACAATTTCACAGAGTTTGACGCTTCCTTTCATTTGTTATGCACAACACAAATACAAATAAACATTTGCTGGCACTAACTACAGTTACTAACTTCAATATTAATGATTAACCTCAAAGCTAACTTACATGGGAAATGCCATTGATGAGCTAGCGCGATTAGCATTGCGATGATTCTTTACTTTTTCTAAAGATTGTTCAAATAACCATTACAGGTAAGCTTCATATGAAGGTAAGCATTAGCTACAGATATATACAGATATTTTCTTCAAGGCTTCCTAACGTGTCAGTGAACCTAAAGAAAAACATTTTTTGTTGTAAATATA
>OMOU01090337.1:62216-82315 GCA_900312585.1 Malacocephalus occidentalis
TTTTTATATATAATATAGTCATATATATATATATATATATATATATATATATATATATATATATATATATATATATATATATATCATATGATCGTCAACATAGTAATCTCTGCATTTTGTCACTGGTACTAAAACAAGATGGAGAAAATGTCAAACGTGTTGCCAGTCTTCATCAACAAGTTTGTGAATGTTCCAATCTGTTTGGAAGTCAAAATGTGTTCCCCAGAATATTGATCTGTTTACATCCAAGGTTTTGGACATACAATGTCCAAAACCAGGAGATCAATCATATAGGCAAATAAAGTCAGCAGGCAGGGAATCTAAAAATCCAGAAACATGCAGGCAGGGTTAAAAACAGGAATGTCAGGCAGATACACAAACTAGGATTGCAGGTAAGCTTGGCAAAATACACTAGACAATCTGGTGGGGAACAAAGGGAAGTGGGGCGGTATATATGCAATTATTAATGAGGGAATTAATGAGGGAATTCGCAACAGCTGAGGATATGAGTAGGAAGAACCAGGTGAGGGGAATGCTGTGATTGCATGGCAGAGGGTAGTGGCTGGATTCTGAAATGACAGGAGAGTTAGAGACACGAAACAAACACCAGATAAACAAACAGATCAACATGCTGAGGAGTCCATGACAAAAATTATACTCTTTGACATCACTAACATAGCGCCACTTGATTGGACCTCATAGGACAGTCAGCAATCTGTAGAGTCACCAGGATACATTTTTTATGTTATATCTATTGGGGACATTTTGAAATGTGATGCATCTATTTACATTGAAATGTATGTTGGGGGTGGTTAGGTTACTTTGTAATTGCCCTGTGTAGAAATGTTGAACAATATTGAAATGATGGCACTATAGAGATGAGGTCTCCTGGGCAGCTATACACTGGAGGTCAATGTTGATATTGTGGCGGGCCACCACTATGAAATCAATCAAAAAGTAAAGAAAACGTGGGCCTTTACCATTGGGATAAAAGCCCAGTCCTGATGCTCCCTCCCTCTCCCTCTCCTTCCTAGTACTATCAACCCAAAACAAATTATTTTACATTTCCCAGTGTTCATGCACATCACTCCCAGGGGCTTTTTCACACAGCCCCCACCGAATGTCCATTTGAAACAGGGAGAAAGTCTGTTTTAGACTACCTGCATCTTCATTGTCTTGAAGTCGAGGAAGTTGCACTAACCAGGCTGCAGGACAAAGGTAAATGGGACCCTTGCCCTCGATTGCAGCCATTCTGATTTATCCGTCTGCTCCTTGAAGATGACCTTGAGTGCGGTCTTCACTGAGTTCTCTGGCCGCTCTTGGAGTGTCGGCATGCAGCGGTGCGTAGCTTCTGGGGAAATCAAGCTGGAGTAGGCGAGAATATCTCTCCAGCAAGACATCTATCCAGCAGGTATTGTGGTCGGATAGGATCATCCCACCCTATGTCTTCCATAGATCTTGGATTCGTATTTGGCTGTGGTGGTAAATGGCACCACGTAACCAAGCATGCCATACTGTGAGGGGAACACCTTGTAGAGATTTCACCATATGGTATGGGATGAACAAGGGCTCTTTGGACTGTTCGGCCTCTTCGGGTGATATCTGGGCCACGTTTCCAGCCTGCTCGAGTTTGTCAATCTCCTTGTGGTATGCCTCTGACCTTCCTGGGTCCTTTACGAGTCTTCGCTCAGTACTGCAGAGGATTGGCAGCACTGCCTTGGGAGCGTGAAGAGTAGTGATATTGATGCGTCAAAGCAAGGGGGCAGCATAGCAGCGGACATCGTCAATTTCAATCCGATGATGGATGTTTGAAAGAGAGTCATGGCCTGTTGGTCTTCAAACGGGTGGTCAACGTCTCACTCACGTAGGGAAGGGTGTCAACTTGCCAAAGGTGTTCGACATTCTGGAGGAGCTCTGTGGCTAGAGATGCAGTGGAGATATGCAGGCATTGCTGTTCAGGAGGTGAGGACTGGACATGGCAAGTGGGGCACTGAAGAGACCAACCTAGTCTGGGACAGATGGCGAAGGGTCCACGAGTGCACACAGCACACACTGGCTGTATAGGTATTAGCAGGCACGTCGGAGCCAATGAGCAGCAGAGGTTGGGCATGGTCAACTGGTGGCAGTGGCAGGCCTCTGAGGTGGTTTCCTTTGGAGTGCAGCCACAGGGTAGGAGTGCTCAGAGAGACATAAGCTGTCTGCAGTGAAGGCTTGCTCTATCTGGTCATTCCTGCTGGGCTTGTGCAGTGGAGACACATTAAGGGTAATTGAGGCACCGTGTATGAGAGAAACGTATGAGTTGCGTATGAAAATGTGAAAAATAATTAGCATACGTACAAAAATCCCTTGAGATTTGTGCGTATATGTACCGTATTGAACCTATGAGTAGCTTATGAGTAGCGCATCGCCAGCGTATCGCCAGTGTATGACCAGTAAATATCAGCCAAAAAAAGATCACTCATACGCTGGTATACGCTGACATACGCTAGGTGTACGTTAGGCATAGGTTGTATACGTTTCAAGCACGGTCACATATGGTGGAATACGCTGGCATACGGCGAGGCAGAAATTAATGCCAGCGTATGTCCAGCGTATGACCAGCGTACTCGACCTATGAGTAACGTACCTCTAGCGTCACTCTCGCGTATTCAGCGCATGCCTAGCATATAAACCATACGTCCGCATACGCATACATTTTTAGGCATGTACGATACGCTGTAGTGTGACAGGGCCTTTAGACTGTCTGTTGAGGTTTAGTTCGTGGACAACTGGTGGCAGGACAATGTTGCATTCTGAGCTGTTATCAAGCACAGCATACGTCTCCATGGTTCGGTCGCCATTGTGGAGGAGGACTTGACAATCTTCAGCATCACTTTCTGTGATCGGATGTGTCTGTCCAGGTCGACCTTGGCTGTGGAGGTGCTGACCATAAGGATGCTCATCTGTGTCTCCCGTACAGCATCGTGAAGTATGGTCAGGTGCTGCTCTTTGCAAGTCTTACAAGGCTGCTTGAGGGTGCATGTGTCTGGTGCATGAAAACACCTACACTTTCAACACCGTTGTCCATCCTTGATCCACGCTACGATCTGACGGGTGCATAGCCTTTTGAACTCTTTACATGAGTTATGGGAATGTTCTTTATTATCACAGTGAGGACAGTAGGGCTTACATTTTTCAGGCTTGGTGTGGGCAAAGACCTATCCTCGCTTGAATTAAGGAGCACAGTAGTGAACTTCTCCTTTGGCCGAATGGAGCCACGTTTGTCTGTCTTAGCTGGCGTGGGCACGTCACATTGATAGAGTTGCCGCTCTGCTGGATATATGCTTGGCCTGAGACTTCATTTGCAACCAGACTCCCAGAACAGGCAAGGTGTATGTCCGGTCTATGCTGTTCTGGTGGATACCATGGTGGATGCAGTATAGAAAAATCATCCAGGCAATAGAACAAGCATCCAAATTAATTTGAAAACCCCACCCTGCAAGTAGTCCTGATTGGTTCCTGAAGTCACGTGGGTTGGACCGGCAATTATCATTATGTATTATTATATTATATTAAAATGTTTTCAGGTAGAGAGGGGGTGAGTCGGGTTCTCAGCATCCACAGCATCCACACACAGTCAGGAACATAGGAACACGTGTTTTACTAGAGAGATATGATGGATGGAAGAGAAACGAATCAAAGAATGAGCAAACAAGAAAATGAATGAAACAAATAAACGCAGGGGTACCTTGGGCCACTTCACTTCCTGAGCAGATGGGAACCACACTCCATAGAGTTTGTTGGAAAGCTGCATCCACATGAAGATTTCCATAACCATAGGATAGGTGCTGTGTGAAAGGAAAGGAGAAACAATAAACACATGATAATTAAACCAAACACACAAGCGCTGGACGCATACATGCCTGCTTTAGTGTGTTTGCCAATAAGAATTCAGAATCTCAAAAAAGGTGTAAAAAAAATCCACTGCCTGCAGGGCATCAAGGCCACTGTGGCGGTCACAGGTCATGCCATATTGAAGAGGTGTTGCGCAGACTGATGGGTGTGTGTGTGTGGTTACATGGGTGTGTGTCACTCATTTTCGTTGTTTATGTTAAGAAACTGAACTTTTAGACATGGCTCATATATTGCTCTAAAGTTAGTTGATATTGTGTTTCACAATGTATCTAATGTATGTATTTTTATTGTGTCATGGTGAAGACAAAAATGCAAAACATCAATTTGAAACAATATGAGGGACTCTAGTCTAAGATGATAAACAAGCTGATACAAAAAGACTTCTGATCGAGTTGATTGGCTGTCTGGTGCGAGTTTGACGAATGCTGCTCAATGTATTGTAGCAAACCTAGATTGAGGTTAGATGAAGCCTGTGTTTCAAGAAGCTGGATTTCCGTCAAAATTCAGGGAATAGCAGAAGTTTCAGATACTAAATTTAGACGAGTACCCCTTTCCTGAGTTCTCAGTTCAGTTACCGTGGTGACTACCAGATGCTGTGAGCCTAACCTGGAGCAAACCCACTACATAGCAGGTGAGCTACGAGTTAAGAGCTACAACTGCAATTCCACCTTCTTTCTGTTATTTGTTAAGATAATGGGCCCTGTGCTCATCGTCAGCTTAATCATCTAAACAAATAACTCCAGGAGAACCAGGATTTTGTTTCAATTGTTTACTTGAATTGTTATTTTTCAGGAAAACTAACAAACAAACAAACAAAGATGACATTACAGCTATAATGGATTCAGCAAGAGTAAAGTAGCACGGCAAATAAAGTTGATTTATACAGAACCATTCAAACACAAGCCAATTTATGTTGTGAGAAATAAAATACAAAGCATAAAAACGAAAAATAACAATGTCAAATATGAAATAGAAGAGAAAGATAAGATGCATAAATATATTTAAGAGCTGCAGTATTTGGCAGCAATACCCTGAACCAAACGTTACCTGTAGTTGCAGATCAGACCTGCACAACAGTCAGGAGGAATTTTGGACCATTCCTCTTCACAAAACTGTTTCAGTTCAGCAATATTCTTGGGATGTCTGGTGTGAATCGCTCTCTTGAGGTCATGCCACAGCATCTCAATCAGGTTGAGGTCAGGACTCTGACTGGGCCACTCCAAAAGGCGTATTATCTTCTGTTGAAGCCATTCTGTTGTTGTTTTACTTTGGTGCTTTGGGTGCTTTGAGTCGTTGTCCTGTTGCATCACCCATCTTCTGTTGAGCTTCAATTGGTGAACAGATGACCTTATGTGCTCCCGCAAAATGTCTTGATGACAGCAATCTGTCCAGGCCCTGAGGCAGCAAAGCAGCCCCAAACCATGATGTCCGCTCCACCATACATCACAGTTGGGATGAGGTTTGGATGTTGGTGTGCTGTGCCTTTTTTGGTGTGCTGTGCCTTCCTAATCAGTGCCTCACTATCGCAATCTTGGTTAGGTCGTGCCCACCCAATGTCTCCCTCGGCGGCCATCTTGTTTACATACACACACACGTGTATTTTACCCTTTGAAAAATGTGCAGTTACTAAAATGTGCAGTTAAAGTGAGCGAACAGTGCCAATTAACCTTTGTTTTTAATAAACTTATTTTGTTATTACATCAAGGTTCTCCTCGTGGTTTATGCCTGAAAATTGTGTTCAGGCATGCAAGACTGACACCCTTGTAGGCCATTACCAGTGTCTTGAATCTAATTTGAGTGATTACCGGGAGCCAGTAGAGGTCCCGGAAGAGGGGGGTTACATGGGAGAATTTTGGTAAGTTGAACACTGCTGCATGCTAGATCTATTGTAAGGGTTTAGAGGCAGAGGCAAGGAGTCCAGCCAGGAGAGAGTTGTAGCTGTAGGGCCTCCGTAACACCAGTTCCCCAATATCCTCCATTCACTGCCCTTTCACACTTTGTGCTGAGTGAATCATTAGTCTACTATTATGTTGCCATGTTTTCCACTGAGATGAAGAAGACTATCCCCGATCTAACCACCAAGGGGCAGCAGCTCGAGAACTGTCATTCAGCCCCGCCCCTACCTCATCTCCCAGAAGGAGAGGCCAAGGGTCCACCCAGTGATGTCAATCATGCATCACCTAGTCTATATCAACACAGATGCGACGTCTGGTTATTTCTCTTGCCTTCCCTTCAGTCTTCTGCTCTCACGGCTGCGATCCCAACTCGGACTGTGCGCTCTGCCTCCTGCCCCACCAGGGGGGTTGGTCCATTGACCCCCAGTCCTCTTCACCTCCCCGCCAGCTGATCAACACTCCCTCCGGTCGGCGTATGAGTTTGGGTTCTTTCACCTCGATCCTGCGTGTTGTGTGATGGTAATTACCCAGTTATTAGACCCAAGAAGCTACGTTGAGTCCCCTACCAGCCGAGCTGTAGCGCGAGACTCCCACCCAGCCCCGTCTAGAATAACCAGAAGCATTGGTCATTTCCCTGTGAACCACGCAGTATTGTCGAAGGATAAAAGGGTGATCGAGTCCCATTTCAAAATCCTGACATCGACGAACGCCGATGCTCAACCTGAACGCCACACCGACGCTTGCCACCAAGCCCCAACGCCAGAACCAGAACGACATGTAACGAGACCCATGGAGAACAACATAAGGCTGACTACAGCTCGACAAAGTTCATTGGGAGAGACACAGCCGATCCCCAGCAGGCGAACCGGACCGCAACGAAAAAACTGAGCCGCCTTCCGGTCACTAACCAGGTGACCAAGGTAGATATCTGAGCAGAGTTAGGTAGAAGTGTGTTCTGATGGTATGCTTACTCGTTTATCGATATGACCAAATTATATTGTAAATCTGTTTGATTAATGTATTCATTCTCGATCTGATGTTCAGAGAACCTGTGCTAGAGCTTATCAGAGCCCCCCTTTTGCATTCCTCACAGTCCCCTTCCCCCTTTTATGACCTTGTTTTTCCCCTTGTGCTAGGCCCCGGAGTTGTAAACGCTATCTTGTTTAGGCCACGCCAAACCAGCACCGCGCTTATCACAACGAGGGTCCCCGATTATTGACTTACGTCAATAGCCACCAAATGTGTTATTGCTTCTTCATGGTCATTTTAGGTTGAAATACCCTGTAAGTTAAGCCCCGTGTTCTAGCCTATATCCGGCCCGCGTTCCTCAGAGTCCCCTTCCCCCTTTTATGATTCTTGGTTTCCCCTTCGGTAGCCATTTTATGTGTGTATACACACACACAATTCCGGTTGTGCATTGCTTATCATATTTAAGGGGATATTTACATTATGCCATTTGCCAACTTGAATTTAATAAACGTTCTTATATTATAACTGTTGTGGTTATTGCTTGAATGTTGTGTTGAAGCCAGCCTCTGGAGGGCCGCTGTGTACGGGTGCCATGCATGGTGTTAACCGCGACAATAAAGACGGGGTTTGTCCGTCCGTTAATTCTATTCTATTCTATAAGATATGAGACTGATTCCACTGTTATTGGTCCCAGGTTCCAGGGTGGTGCCCCGTTATCATTAATTCAGATTCATATTTGTTATTTTAATAATTCATACTTTTCTAGGATTGTTATTAATTATAAGCTGATAAGCAACAGTAGGACCTACACAGCAGTCGAGGCGAGCGAACGATGCTACACGCCACTAACGTGGCTTTCCAGGCCTCCTCCAATGTCAGGACACAGGCAGTTGATGTTGAACCAGTTTCTGACAGAGCAGGTGGTAACTAGCATTCTGTCGCTCTCCTTGAGTGTGTGTGCTGATGGCTGGTTTAACCTGTGGCCATTGATTAACCAATGCACCACAGGTGTGCAGCATAGCGCAGCCCAGGACTAATCTGAGGTGGACTAATCTGACCTCCACACTCTCGTAAACCTAGTACCGCACAGATCCACATGAATCCCTTAAATATCCTTAATGTAAAGACAACACGTTATCTCCTTTAGATTAATATATTCCATTGGTGGGCACTCAAGCTTATTCATATTATTTCTATACACACACACACACACCGATCGTTTGATATACTACAGTACATACCAGGTATCGTTCTGAGGAAACACTGACAAGGATGAGGTCATCACCGACTCGAACCTTTTCTCCTTCTGACCGCTGCTTGGATGCTGGATGGATGGTCCACCAGCAGGCCTCGCCTACACACACACACACCCACAAAAGGACACACACACAGAAGGACTTTGGAACATTTTCCATGGACAGTGTGCTTTGTTTACAATTGTGTTTTGTATTAGCTGAGTACACCGTCCAATGTTGCACTGGCTTGTGTTGTGTGTGTACATACAATATATATATATATATATATATATATATATATACTCAATTCTACCTGTAGTGTCTTCCTGCAGTCCCACATCAAAGGCCAGCTTGTCTGTTGACGAGTGGGAGGTGGACAGACAGCACAAGTACTGCAAGAAGGAAATGATCATGACACGATAATTGGAGGAAAACGATTTGTTTGTAGCCGGGGCCGGGTCGCAGTTGCAGCAGGCTAAGCAGGGCTCTCTAGCTCTTCCTGGGGGATCCCGAGGCGTCCCAAGGCCAGAGGAGATATATAATCCCTTCAGTGGGTTCTGGGTCTGCCATGGTCTCTTCCCAGTCGGACGTGCCCGGAAAACTTCTCGAGAGGTGCCCAGGAGGCATCCTGATCAGATACCCGAACCACCTCTGCTGACTCCTTTCGATGCAGAGGAGCAGCGAATCAACTCCGAACTCCCTCTGGATGTCTGAACTCCTCACCCTATATCTAAGGCTGAGCCCAGCCACCCTCAGGAGGAAACTCATTTTGGCTGCCTGTATCCACAATCTCATTCTTTCGGTCACTACCCACAGCCCGTGACCATAGGTGAGGATTGGAACGTAGATGGACCGGTAAATTGAGAGCTTTGCCTTCTGGCTCAGCTCCTTCTTCACCACAATGGACCGTTACAGAATCTGCATTACTCAGACGTCTGTCCATCTCCTGCTCCATTTTGCCCTCACTCGTGAACAAGATCCCGAGGACTTCTTTGCTTGAGACAGCAACTCAATCTCAACCCGGAGGGAGCACTCCACCATTTCCCGGCAGAGATTAGATTAGATTAGATTCAACAGAGAACCATGCCCTCAGAGGTGCTAACTCTCATTCCGACCGCTTCACAATCGGCTGCAAACCGTCCCAGTGCATGCTGGAGGGCATGGTCTGATGTAGCCAAGAGAACTACATTGTCTGCAAAGAGCAGGAATGCAATTCTGAGGACAAGGGGCAACCTTGGCGGAGTCCAACAACCACTGAGAGCGTGCTTGACTTTGTGCCTTTGTTTGTACAAGGACCGAATGGCACATACCAACACGCCCAGTACCCCATACTCCTGTAGTACTCCCCCCACAGGATTACCCGGAGGACACAGTCATAAGCCTTCTCCAAGTGGTGACCACTGAGGCTGCAGCCCTCCTGGCCTCCCAGTACTCATCTGCTGTTTCGGGAGACCCCTGGGCCAACCAATCTCGAAAGGCCTCCTTCTTTAGCCTGACGGCTTCCTTCACCGCTGGTGTCCACCAAAGGGTTCTTAGGTTGCCGCCACGACAGGCACCAACAGCCTTCTGACCACAGCTCCAATCCACCACCTCTGCAATGGAGGCTCTGAATATGGCCCCCTCGGTTTCCATGTCCTCAACCTCCCCCGGGATACAAGATAATTTCTTCCAGAGGTGAAAGTTAAAGACCCTATGGACAGGGGCTTCCACCAGATGTTCCCAGTTCACCCTCACTACCCGTTTGGGTTCACCAGGTTTGTCCCGCAGTCTGCCCCGCCATCTGATCCAACTCACCACCAGGTGGTGATCAGTTGACAGCTCTGCACCTCTCTTCACCCGAGTGTCCAAACATGTGGCTGCAGATCTGCTGGCATGACTACAAAGTTCATCATTGATCTTTGGCCTAAGGTGGTCCAGTACCAGGTACACTTTGAGCCACCCTATGTTCAAAAATGATGTATGTTATGGCCAGTCCATGACTGCCACAGAAGTCCAACAACAAAGCACCAATCTGCTTCAGATCGGGCAGGCCGTTCCTCCCAATCACCCCCCTCCAGGTTTGGTTCCAGAACCAGTGCCGTGGGGAGAGGTAAGCCATACCAACTGTGCCTAGTTGGTACCGCTCCACCTCCCGCACGAGCTCCAGCTCCTTCCTTGCCAGCGAGGTGACGTTCCACTAGTACCAGTCGGCGATGCCGCGGATCCGCATGCCCAGGACCCCGCTTTTGCCTCCCGCCCGGTTTACAATGCACCCAACCCCAATGACTCTCCCTGCAGTTGGTGGGCCCACAGGGAGGCAGCTCTACATCACCAACGAGCTCCCCTTCCAGGTCTGGCTCCGGAAGGGGGCCCTGTTTTCCCTTGTCCGGGTGAGGTGACCGAGATCTTGGGAAGCCTTTTCATATTAGGGTTTTATTTTTTATTTTTTTTGCTCTTAGTCTGGCCCTGTCCCCTGGGACGACATTGCCGTGGGAGACCCTGCCAGGGGCTATTGCCCCGGACAACACAGGTCCCAGGGTCACCGGGGTACCCAAACACCCCCACCATTGTAAGGTTGTGATTCTACCATAAAAGCTGATGAGTCAAATCGTCATTCATAGTCATTATTTTGGTCAAAAAATCGCAGCTCTGACACCTAAACCAAATGTGGAGGACCTGTGTATGTTACCTCAGTATTTTATTGTATGAAATGTATTGACGTGACTGTATTCAACACAAGGATGTAAATCAAGTCAAGCTGACTTGATTGATCCATCACAATCTTAAGTACAAATGGGAATTGATCTGTGCGCTGATTGCAAGACTCGACATTGCCATCAACATAGTGATACTACAGCTCATTCTATTGGAGTTCTAGGAAAAATATTTGTTAAAATAGTCTTCTGAAACCTTAATTTCAAATGAGTTTATCTGTGAGTCCAGACGAATATCTCAAGAAGCCCTGCATAACTACACCCCTTGCACAGCTGGTTTCTGCTGTGTATTCTCCCCCCAGAAGTTTGGCTGAAGCATTGTCAAACTTCTGGCTCCAAGATTTGTTTACAGTAGTTAACACTGCTCATCACAGTGAATTGTGCCTTTTGGGTCCAGCTTTATATCACTCTATTAACTTTATTTTTGAGAGAATATTTTGTTTAGTAAAAATTCACATTGGTTCTCTTCTCATTGTTAGGGTTGGATCTAGCCCATGGATTAATATTCCCTGCCACTTGCTTCTGTAACACAGTTACCCTAATGGTATGAAAAAGATAACACAAATTGTTGAATAATTGATTGAATTGGCAAATCTGAGTCAACATGCCAAGTAGGGTAGAGCCTTAATTTGTTTATCAATTAAACCATATATGAAACCTTGAATGGCAGAACAAACATGTGAACAGGGAACAGTGCTCCAGAATGTGTGTAGTCATTTCAGTTTAATAGCAAAACTATTCTCTGTGGGAAATAAATGAATAGCAATGCTCAACAGTACAATTACCCGGCTATGGTAAACATCGCAGTGTATTGTAATATCAGTTTATTGAGAGTCAAGATTCTGAATATTCAAATGATAATTAGGATTGTGATGAGTCAAAAGAAAGAGGATCGTTTAAGCTCAAATACATACTTCTGGATGAATTGGCTTTATTATACATATTAAAAGGAAAATACTGTTTATTATTAGAAACTCATCATTGTTAAATGATGAACAAAAACAAGAAACAAATCTAAAAGTACAGATCTTTGAAAGAAGTATAGGAGTAAAAGTATTCCACTGACCATTCCACTGTAGGAGTGTCGTAGAAGAACAGCATGTCCATAAAGTAAGGTGCGATGTCCCCCTCCCTGGGCTGTCTGGAAACAGAAGGCCAATGTACAGTAGAGCCAAACGGGAAATGCATCCAAGAGGGAAGATGTGATTCAAAGGCAAAACATTACTTTGAAACCTTTTTACCAAAGTTTGGTTGATGTCATTTGAATGGTCTTTGGATTGTTTTAAATACATTTTATTATATGGCATTTTATTGTAATTCATATGGTATACATTGATGAGCTTCATAGATATACAGACAAGTTTTGGTACGATTGTGTAGTCCAGAAACCAAAAACAACCACACGTAGTTTCACAAATCATCAGACAAGCTCAAATCAGTGGAAATGGGCTGTTTCACTTTTCACTTTTTTTTATTTTGACCAATCATGTTCCTGGGAGCGGGGTCTAGACCTGACTGGCGGAACCACAAGAAACGTTGGAGGGGAGCAAAATACTCAACTAGATTAGGTTGTCATGGCCTAGGAAAAAACTAGGAAGAAACACAAAGGTGAAACCAGACTACACTCTCACTTTAAGAGAGATAATGTGACCTGTGCACATATGAGATGATGCAAATATGAGAGGCATTGGAGATCTAATTAATAATCCAAAATCAAATCTGTGTAGCAGACTGACCATAATAAACAAAACAAACATTTGTTAAAATCGTATTATGAATATCTCCATGAGAAAACAGAAAAACCTGACTCTGTACTCCACCCCTTTCTGGAAATCAGCAAGTGCTTGCTGATTTCCAGCCCCGCCAGTCAAACTTCTGGATCCAAGACTAATCGACACACAACCCTTCCAACCAGAAGAAATAGTGCAGTGGAAATGTACTCAATTGTATGCTAAATTAAAATGGAGGAAAAGTCCAATGATCCTTGATAACATGTACGACAAAAGTATCTTACCTTCATCATAAATTTCTGCCACACCGCATAAAAAGAAGGAAACAGAATGTTAATAAAAAGACAAATCCACTATACATTGTATTGTTTAAGTCCAATGGTTCTCGACTACAAGCAAACTATGGGAGAAACATAGTAACAATTGTGATTTATATTATGAGAAAGACATAATAACACATAATGTACATAATACATAATGTACATAATGTACATAATAAACATTTTGTGAAACAGACAAGTGAATTTGTCAGTTTAGCTATGTAATTGTGGAATTGTAACAATGTGACATAGTGTATGGGTATGTTGATGGGTATGTAAATGTATGTAATATGCATTTTTATCCAACAAAATATGTGATGTCATTTAATTTACAATTCACATATTCTAAAGTAAAATTGCAGGGTAGCCTGTCTGGACCACTGGCAGCTTAATATATATACCGTTTGTCAGTTCAACAAGAGGAGCTGGGGGTATGGTACAGTCCAGCTTGAACCAAGGAATCTATGTTTCATATTTTTGCACTCATTTGTATTTCTGTATGCCATGATGTGTGGCATTCTTGCCAAACATCAGTCACTGGAAGAAACAAGGCACGTTCAGCCTCGACACAACTGTTGTGTCAGAAACAGCATTGACTGCTTCAGAGCATTGCTGCAATATGTCATCGTCGTGGGCATGTAAACGTGGTTTTTCTGGATAAAAAGCACGATAACGTTTACATTTCTCAAACAATTTCAATTGTTTATATTCAAGGGTTAAATGATCCATGGGTAATATTAAAAATATACTGTTATATTATTATACATATTATTATATTATTATTATTATATTATTTTATCGATACATAACTCTGCAAGCAGCAATAGCTGAGGCCACGCATTCAGCACATTTCAAATGGGCTATCGTGATAGTGCTTGTAATCCAGAAAAAAAGGTAACTCCCTGTTTACTTGTATGTTGTACAGTTGACCTTGCAGTCACTGCCCTTGCCATCCAGAATTGCAGACATCTAATTCAAGTGAAGGTGTATGTTGAACCACACAGACAGACATTCTAGAATTCTAACGTCTCAAATGTTTGCATACAACCAAGCTACAGTGGGCACATTTGTAACAGACAAAATGAGAGAAAGCCCATCAAAGCATTGTTTCAAGGAAACGTGTCATTTACCCCCCAAACTGCAGCACACTGTTTTCAGATGGAATGTGCCCCAGGTAAGAAACATGTTGGTGTTGGTGAGGAGAGATTTTGTGCACTGATTGGTTTTCCACAACAAAATGAGACTTGCTGAATCATTTAAATTGACAGACATCTCATGTTAAATTCATGGCATAATTCAAACAGCGAATGTACTCCAAAATAATGTCCCATGGGGGACAGTGGATGGGGAGGGAATCTCTATTGACCTAGGCATGTGATTTCAGGGTTAGGGTTGTTTTTATCAGTAATTACTAGCAGACCATATCACATTGTTGAATAAATGTTGCTGAAGGATTTGACTTCCCAGTTCTGATTGGTGAAAATGTGTTTACATTTGTCACTGAAAATATCTGCAACTGTGTTATGTAGATAATAAACTATAACATAACTGCACATTTTGACCGATGAGATGGCTCTGAAAACCACTGACATTCACACAGCAATTCTATGTGATATTGTAGTTTTGCTTTTTGCATTTAGAAAAGAAAACATTTGATTTCACGAATCTAAACGCTTTAGAAATGGAAAGCAAACAACTGTTAAAAATGTGCCTAATGGTCTCCGCCAGCTCTGTTTCAGAAAACCTAATAAGACTGTCAGGCGGTATATTGCTTAGATTGTTCCATCCGTCATCAGTCATAACTGGAATATGAAGAGGAAGGTAAGATGAGTGTGAATAAGTATCCAGATAACGTGGACCTATTCAATTATTTCATCCAGTTTCAAAAGAACCAAAGCCTTCCATTATCTGCACAGCGAGAAAGAGCGTTGTGTAATGTTACTCACAGAAGGCATCTTTTTGATGGCCGACATGAACCCCAGGACAAAGAGAAGTATTTGTTGTTTTCAGGAGCTTTCTACTGCCCTTTATGGACAGGTCATATTCCACAATGTAATTATGAATTCATTATTAGTAGTAGTAGTAGTAGCAGTAGTAGTAGTAATAAACCAAGACGTACTTTGCTAAGTTATTCCATCAAATCATAAGGGTTTATTATTCTAAATAATATGGTTGACCTACTGAGCTCACATTGTATAGATTCGTAAAAAAAAAATTTTTTTCCAACCAGCTAATATCTGGTCATATTTTACCTATAGGATTTTACTGCAACCTGTTCACATCAGAAAACTGTTGTACCAATTGCTCTCTTTCGGCAACTATTATGGCACTCTCAATCCGGACTGAACTTTTCGCCTGAAGTAGGATGACAAACGGCACCCTTGTCGGTTGTCGTGGAAAATAAGGTGAATAGCAGCAGGGTATTTGCGCAGCCATTTTTGGTTTTGAACAAATAGTTGGTTCTCACCGTCATCACACTTAAACCACGGCCGTAGCTGCCAGTAGTTCCACAAAGGATCCTGATTGGTCCAAACTGTGGTTTGGCCACAAGGATTGATTCTCATGATTCTCATGATCTCACAGTTGCCTTGGAAGGTAAGACAGCCCTTGCATTCCATGGCATTGCATCAATGAGCATAGCATAGAATAGAATAGCATAGAATAGCATAGGCTATTCATGTTCTCCATGGACAACATGGTGTTGAAATAATGCTGTGCTCGACTTTGTCTCTAAATAATGGCCACATTAAATCACCTGCTTTTGTCCCTGACATTGTATATAATATCTTTTTCCTTGGGTTGTGCACTCGTTGACTCACTGACCAGAACACATAATAGGACTGGAACATGTGTCTAGAAGTCTTGGTCAGTACATAAAACATGATGTCCACGTCTTCAAAAAGCTCTTTTTACCCGCTCAGAAGAAGTCGTAATGAAAATTGAGTGAACTAAACCCCTGTTTTAATGTAGTCAGGCCTATAGAAAGTATTCACAAATAGCTATATATGCATGGACAGAGAATGAATGGCTGTCAAAAGGATGGGGGTTTATAATTGCTCCATATCAACTGACATTCTACAAATTAGACAGATATGTCATTTTAATATGAATAAGATAAATATATTGATTAATTTATCAATACAATATGAGATATGATAAATGATGTATGAATGTGAATGATGTTAGGAAAAAAGATCAAACCTACCCATTTTTCCACATCTACATGCTGTGTGGAAATGAGAGAAGAAAGGAAAAAACAAAGTAAGTGTCCTTTCGTGTTTAACAAAGAAACAGAAAACACATCATCTATCCATTAGATAGAAGGAAATTGTTGGGCAGACAGTGGTCATGAAGAGATGTTGTTTTTCTCAATATGCCATTGCTATCTTTAACAATTACCATCTTGTCTACGAAATAGTTGCTTCTTTAAGTCAAACTTGGGAGTTGTAAACAGAGAAGAAGAGAACAAAACATTGAAACTAAACAACCAAAGAATTATGCTGTGATTGACAGGCAAGATGGATTCCTGAATCAATCAGGGAAGAGATGTGTCACAATCTGCCTCTGCCCTAAAGTGGTTTTGTTTTAGACTCCCTGCTGGACGTTATTATTTATCCCCTGTCTTTTTGTGTTTTGTCTCCACCTTCCCCACTTGTCATAGTTTGTTTACTTCCTGGTGTGTTTGCCGTGTGTTTATCTGTTTCACTAATTGTTTTGTCCGTCAGCCATTTTGGATTCAGGTGTTGTCACTTTCTCGTTAGTTCCCTATTTAAGTCTGCCCCAGTCCTGTGTTCATTGTCAGATCCTAACCGTTGTTTTGTCAGTGAGTAACCGTCCTGTTTGTGTGTTCCTGCTTCCCGTTTACCTGCTCCATGTACACCTGTTCCCTGCCTTTCCCATCAGTAGAATCAATATTTAAGTAAATAATTAAACCCGCTGCCTGCACTCTCCCCACCAACACCGCCAACCAATCACCACCTGGCCATGTCAAGATGACCTGATTGGTCACAAATTAGCTGGGAGTGGTATCGAAATCAAAATTGGCCCATACAGAGGTAAATACAGATTTTCTCACAGCGCATTTCAATCATTAGTTCACAGAAGGCAATACAATTACAAAAAAATGATTCTGGTTAATATTATACCGAGGATTATTCTGGAGTTTTTTTTAACAATGCAAGTTGCTTCTTTACACTAAAGTGGTTTCTTCAGGGCTCCTCCAACACAGGACACTGGAAGATGGTGAATGATCTGTTTTATTGCAGAGTTTGTAGTGTGAATGAATGAACAGAGCATGTGGTAACGTGCTAGCACTCCCCGAGTGTGGGTGTTGATGGCTGGTTTAACCTGTAGGCCTTGATTAGGCAATGAGACAGGTGTGCAGCACTACCCACTCCAGACTAACTTAAATCGCTTAAACAAACCAGTCAAGGCCAGTCACGTTTACATGGACAGCAATATTCTGAATATATATGAACCTGAATAAGACTGAATGAGACACTGCCATGTAAACACCAGTTTTTGATTACCTTAACCTGAATACGTCAAGCAATAATCAAAATAAGATAACATATGGAGCATTCCAATTTTAGTCACATTATGTCGACAGGTATACACCTAAATTGCACACTTAACATCCTATTGGAGTTTAAGCCAGTTCCCACCTGCTTGACAACACGAGTCATTAATCGGACTATGCTCTGTAACATATAAACAAGAATATGAATGGAATATTCAATAAGAAACTCATAAGCACTGAATCAAAACTTTGTCGTATTTAGAATAAGGTCAATAGTCAGAATATTGATGTCGATGTAAACATGACCAATGATGGAGAAGTGCAAACTTGAAAATCTGGGTGGTCTGATGAAGCTAGAAAAATGGAGGCAACATGAAATAAGTGGCCATCAGACATGGTCTTATCAAGCCAGTTTCTGTGTATGAAGTGTATGAAGCAACACTTGCTTAAAGGCAGGGTAGGCACCTCTGAAGAAACCAGTAGAAAAAAGTAAGATGGCATCTTCTTTTGCGACTGAAAGCTGCTGTAGCAGTGGCAGCTTTTCAATAGGGTGCACTGGGGCACCGCACCCCCCGACTATGTAGAGAGAAGTTGTCTACTTAAACACGACATCATTTTGAAATAAACTTGTTTACTTGTGCACCAAGTAATTGTTCCAATTTGTTTAATTCATTATTAGTTTATTTTTGTGTGAAAACAATGCATACTCCCGCTACTCGGTGCATATTGGAGTCAATACACTTTGGCAAGCACCTGACCGAAAGCTTTTACCATGGGGCACACTAAACCCACAGTGCCCCATGGTAAAAACTGTGAATCGGTATTGCTTCCGTGTAGGTGTTCTGATATGATTGGGCAATTATCAACATGACGGATTATGTACCCTGGGGGCAAAGGATTATGGGTCAATGGGTGGGAAATTGATGTGTGTGTTGTGTTAGGCACACGTCTGTACTGTCGTGTTGCTTGTGTGGGGGTGACAGACGACATAAACTGACTGACCAACTTGACTACAAGACCATGACACTGACAGAATGAGCCAGCCATGGCCACCCACTGTATGGGTGTGTCGATGAGCAAAAAAGACTCCCGCTGTCTGAGCGTTCGTGGTTCTGTGGCACTGGCCACATTATTTTCAGGAGATGGCAACCTCAGACGTAATTTACAAGCATTTAAACTGAAAGTCCAAAGGGATTAGAGCTGGACAAACAGATTCTGCAGCAAGCTTGTGACTGGTTAATCTTCGGCCACATGAAGTTAGAAGTTAAGTGACTAAGTGTTAAATATTGTGGAGAAAGTCATTAATTGTAAATAATTGTAATCCATAAATATTTTAAAAGGCAAAGTGCTTTGATATCACAGTATCTCTCATCAACAGTTAACTATTCAGACTTCAGCAGTTATTTTTTGAAAATCTGAGAAATATTTGTTATCTATAATTTGTATTCCTGTTGCTCTTTTTTGCTGTAAATATTCACCATATTTTACATCGACATGGGAAATATTTAACATTATTGTATACATATTCTGCACATCATATTCCTATATAAAAGTGTTTTGTGAGTGTCATTACTATCACGCTTGTGTGAACCCTAAGTTAACCTCTGCTCCGGTACAAACTGGTACCCGTCACGGTCATCTTCCCGATTAATGTAAAACACCTTATCTGAGAAAAACAGAGTCCAGGTGAACTCTTAACAGGTGGATCTTGGTGAGTGACTCTGCCATGCTGATGTCATTCCACCACTGTGGTGCCAGAACAGAGAAGAGTTGGGACTTGGCAGAACGATGTTTGCCTGTTCTTAGTGAGGGTGGTACGAGTCGTTAAGGGGCCAGACAAAGAACGATTCAAAGACCCCCATGAAAAGGCCTTCAAAGAACAATGCTACCTCGCCCGGACAAGGGAAACCGGGGCCCCCTCCTGGAGCCAGACCTGGGAGGGGAGCTCGTTGGCGAGCGTCTGGTGACCGGGCCTGGATCCATGGGCCCGGCCGGGCCAAGCCCGAAGAGGCAACGAGGAGTCACCTCCCTGTGGGCCCACCACCTGCGGGGAGAGACATTGGGGTCGGGTGCATTGCAAACCGGGCGGGGTTCTGGGCGCGCGGATCCCCGGCATCGCCGACTGGTTCTAGGGACGTGGAACGTCACCTCGCTGGCAGGGAAGGAGCCGGAGCTGGTGCGGGAGGTGGAGCGGTACCAACTAGATATGGTTGGGCTTACCTCCACGCACAGTGCCGTTTCTGGAACCAAACTCCTGGAGAGGGGCTGGACTCTCTACTTTTCAGGAGTTTCCCAGGGTGTGAGGCGCCAGGCGGGTGTGGGGATACTCACAAGTCCCCGGCTGAGCGCCGCTGTGTTGGAGTTTTCCCCGGTGAACGAGAGGGTCGCTTCTATGCGATTGTTAGTCGCTGGGGGGAAGGCTCTGACTGCTGTGTGTGCGTATGCACCAAACAGCAGCTCAGAGTATCCGGCCTTCTTAGAGTCCATGGAGAGCATCCTAGAAAGGGTGCCATCTGGGGACTCCATAGTTCTACTGGGGGACTTCAACGCGCACGTGGGCAACAATGGAGAAACCTGGAGGGGGGTGATTGGGAGGAACGGCCTGCCCGATCTGAACCAGAGTGGTGCTTTGTTGTTGGACTTCTGTGCTTGCCATGGACTGGCCATAACAAACGCCATGTTCGAACATAAGGTGGCTCATAAGTGTACCTGGTACCGGGCCACCTTAGGCCACAGATCAATGATCGACTTTGTTGTTGTATCAGCAGATCTGCGGCCGCATGTTTTGGACACTCGGGTAAAGAGAGGTGCAGAGCTGTCAACTGATCACCACCTGGTGGTGAG
>OMOU01090338.1:0-13276 GCA_900312585.1 Malacocephalus occidentalis
TGTGGTCTGTGGTGTAGAGTACAGAGGACTCAAGACACAGAACCAAGCGGGTAGTCTACATAAAAATGTGTTTTATGGGGTGGTCGGGTGGTGTTTTTCTTTCATCGGGCGAAGGTGAAAAGAATGAAAACAGTCTAACGCAAAAGGGACAGTCACTCCTCAGGGGGCTGTTTTCAGCTGAAAGAGAACGAGGTAGGTACATATGTCATGAAAAAGACATCACATGAAGAGGCACCAGTTCTGTGGTCCACAGCTGCATTTACAGTCAAATGAGCCCTAGACTTACATGGAGGAGAACATGGAGGCAGTCAAAATGCACTGAAAGGCTGCAAAGACAATGACATAAAAACAGGAAGTAGAGGCTCTGGATTGATCTAACAAATTTAAAAAAAGAGAAAGATTATGATCTACCCAAAATAGAAACTTCCTTCGTTCATGAAAGGGGCATTTCAATAATCAAAAAGGTAGAAAATATGCATCATATGAAACATAAGAAGCAGAAGCTTTGATTTGCAACAAAGCACACGTCGTAAAGATGGAATAAGGAAGACATTTAAGAAGCCATTTCCATGATAGCAGATTCTGTGGGAAATATCTTCAATGTGTCAGCTGAGATTTTGTCAGTATGTGCAACATCTACAGCCACAAATATATATATACACATATATATACATACATATACACACAAGTTGTAGTTATGCACAAATCGTTATATATGCACACTATGTAGGCCTATGTATATGTAGATTTTAGCGTTGAAATGTTATTTATCTGCATGCATAAAAACTCTGCATGTGATTCTAGTACGTGGATCTACTCTCTACATGCATACAATATTGTATGCACATTTTGGTGTGAAACACACGTGTTATGCCGCGTGAAGTCATGACAAGCATTACCTACATCCGTTAGCGTTGAGCATTTTAAACTACCAAATAGAGGCCGAACACAGCTGTCACGGGCCATGGTTAATACAATGCAGAATGTTGACCCTTTGTTTGTAAATCATTGACGTGGAGTTTATCCTTACCTTTAGTTCTCAACGCCGCTAGATCGATAGCATGTGGCGCTAGTCTAGTTGCACCCGGCAAAAAACTACTTTTTGGTGTTTTTAATTTCTTCTTCCTCCTTTTCCTCCTCCTCCTTCTTCTTCTCCTCCTCTTCCTCTTGTTGTATACGGTGGATAGCAATCAAATTGTTGCATTACCGCCATCTACTGATCAGCTGGTAATACTATTTATATTCTCTCCCACAGACCGGTGTCCCTTAAGAAATTAAATATTATTTGTCTTCCCACCTTGTCCTCTGTTGTCTTGATTATTTTTTCAAATGTCACGTCTTCTCTTCCTATCTCACTCACCTCATCCATCATACTCTCTCTTTCTCTTTGATATCTAGTACAACAAACATTAGCATGCTTCACAGACTCCTCCTCCTGGCAGTGGTCACACAGACCTGTAGGGTGTTTCTGAATTAAATGTAATGTGTTAAATAAATGTGTTAAATGCACTACGTCCCAGTCCTAACCATGTCATTATGACCTCCTCTATCCTGTTTCCAATACTGTATATTCTGCTTGTGGTGTTATTACATAGCGACGTTTAGTTCCTAGTAAGGTTTCTTACTGGAACGGTAAGGGGGTAACACAGGTGGGACCATGCTTGAAGTATAGGGGGATGCAGACGTACTCAATAAAGACTAGTTAACAAAGACATGCACGTTCTATTATTAATAAAGACAATCGTAACATTAAGTTTAACGATAAGGAGCACAGAAAGACTATCAACTTAAACAAACACAGCCAACGTGGGTCTACTTCAAATATGTCAAGGATGTGTGCTCAAATGTTACATAAAAACAAAACAGTTTGTCCATAAACATTTATTTTCAAATAGTTTAAGAAAAAATAGATTTTTTTTTCTCCTTATTTAACTTTTTATACAGTACTTATGTGCATTTAGGAAAAACATCAGTTAGTGGCAGTCTCTAGCCACACACTCAAGACAGGGTCAATAGGGAACAGAGATGAAGATGGATGCCAACAAATAGAGAGAAATATGAGCTAGCCACTGTGTCCTAAAACAGATTCAACATGGATCACACGGTCAAACAATCTCTAAATCTCTGCTGCTGAAACAACAAAATGTAGAACAAGTGTATTTCCCTTGTAACGAGATGCTGCGAAGCAACGAGCAAACGGAAACGGCACGGCACGTAAAAACACAAGATCAAAACTATACGAAATAAAGGGAAACAAAAGTGCAAAAACGATATCCATCAATTCACGCCATTGTTAGGAATCAAGGTAGAATGAACAAAGAAACAATGTTTATAAAAAGAGGATTTGTTCTGTGCGGTAATCTGGACCTGCTGAATGAACTAAATGCAAACACAACACACTGAGTAACAAGCAAAGAACTCACCAGCCTCTTGCCCTGATAATACATTCAAGAGAGTTACAACAGGTAGGCATTAGTCTGCTTTACACATACATATGTAACATTATTAAAACTGAGACATGCAAGGCTAACAGGGAACTTTGGCAACACACCAGGGCTCTACACTACAAAGCAAGTTCAACACACCCAGGGTCACTTTTTGTTACTAGGTTTCAGTAAACCTAACAAACGCGATCACACATAACCGGTGTCACAAAGGTGGTTATCAACTCCAAGGTCCGTCCAATCTAGTTATGAGCACTTCCTCAGCGTTTGAACATTTGACCAATCACAAACAAATACAAGCTATTGAAGGCCCATTTTGTAGGGCCTTGAAGGCCCAACAATTATTAACCATTTTTAATATAATCCAGGCTATAAGAACACTGCTGCTGCTGCTGCTGCTGCCAAGGCCAGAAAGAAAGATGGTAAAAAATTGCAGGATGTGTGAATGCATATATCTCCTCCGACACCCTCTCACTATTAATGCACCAAGATCCGACTGGATCTTCTTGGAATGGTGACACTATTTTCCAAGATACTTGATTGGTCAATAGGGTTAGGGCATTCAGCGCATGTTACCATGGCGATGTACAGTATCTTGGAAAGTTAACCACCGTTGTGACACAGAAAACCAAGGGATAACCCTGAAGTTACCTCGACATGCCCAGATCCTGCTCCGTAGTATAGGGCCCAGGCCTAAGTCAAGTGCAACAGTGACAACTGAAAACAACACATCTCTCACTGCTTCACAGTGTGGACGACTGACTGGCTCTGCTAGCGGACGAGGGTTAGATCACATGCCTTTGGATGCCCGGCGTGAACTCCTTGGCATTGGGGTTCAGGTTGCTGTTGACCTAGAGGATGCAGCAGAAATGAACGTCCGCATGAAGTTGTGTGGCTTGGATTGCGGTAATGGTAGTGTTGGTAATGTTAGTAATGTTTACTGTCTTCAAACATATTGCATATCAAAGTGTTTTCCTTTTCTCCTTTAGTTGTATTTCCATTTTGTCAAGGTTGTGACTTGGAGTTTGCTTTGGCCTAGTTCTGTGTTTCTATGTCTATTGTCTTCCCTGTCTAGTTGTTCTAGTTCTGTTTGCAATGTGTCCTGTCTGCTCCCAGCTGCGTATAGTCTGTAATCACCCCCTCATGTGCCTATATTAGTCTTGTTCTCCAGTCAGTCGGTGCATTGTTTCTGTTGTGTTCTGTTCAGTGTAAGTTTTAGTTCATCCACATCACCTGTACCCATTTAGTTATTAAATACGTTTGGGTTTAATCAGCATCACCTGCCTGCCTGTCTTGCGTTTGCATCCTCAACACACCACCCACCGTGACACGTTATTTGGACTATTGAAGACGCCTGAAGCATGTCATTGGCAGGGACTACTGTTCATTGTTCTCTTCATAATAATAACAATAATATCATTTGAAACATTCCCATCGACTCACCACCACATCCTGGTACATGAGCACCTCCCCCCCTCCGCCTAGCAGGCTGAGCTGCTGCAGCTGGGCAGAGCGCTGCGAGGGGAGGTCCCGGGAGGGGATGAACCACTCCCACTCCTCCTCCTCCTCCAACATCTCCTGGAAGCAGCGGTCCATGAACTCCTCTTCCCAAAGCTGCTCCTCCACCTGTGGCGGGCAGTGTCTTTGTTTAAGTGTCAGTGAACCAAAAATTGTTTATACAGTCGATGATGCTGATTACTCCAAATACTGTTACAGTATATAATATTGTGTCACATTTTGTGGCGCTGAAATATTATTGTGGAGAAAGTCTGTAATTGTAATCCATTAATATTTAAAGAGGCAAAGTGCTTTGATTTCACAGTATCTCTGATCAACAGTGTTTTTGTAAATCTGGGGTATTGAAAAATGTAGGCAACATTGCAGTGGTGTTTTCTCCCCCCTCAAATATTTTTTTCTACCGCCAGCCCCCACTGATGTTAGGTAGGGGCCAGGTATTTGGTCATTTTCAGATTTTGTAGAACCATTGAATAATACCGAAGCGATAGCTCTCTAGAGGGGGCTGCTGCCCGACTGCGCCACTGCGGTGGATTGGTCGTTCACATTCAGATGAGGGGATGATGTTGGAGCACGGTTATTATTGTACAACTTGGGGAACTTCACCACCCTGGTCAGACACTAAATGTTGGCAAACAAACTTACTTTACACAGCCTTAACAACTGGATGACTGCACAACTGCATGTGGCGGTCAATGTTGATATTTTGTTGGGCTGCCACAAACAAATCAATGTATAGGAAGCACTGGTAGTAAACTGGTAGTGAACAAATGGCGTTGTAGGTCTATTTATGTTTGTTTTTGTCACATTTCTCTTCATAATCTCAAGTCAAACTCAATGCTTGGCAATGCCAAGCAAAATTGGCATTGTCGTGTTTATATACCGAAGATCCAGCAATTAATGGACATTGTCACTCGTATGTTGAAAATATAAGTGAGCCATTAGAGGGAATGCACCTGTCTGTTGAACTCCTCTTCGTTCTCCATCCACATGTACTCTGCGAAGGGGTTGTCATCAAAGTTGAATTGGTTGCGCATGATGACGTCGCCGTTGAGAATGACGTCGTTGTTCAGGGTGACGTCGTTGCTGATCGTCATGATTGGGGCGCTGCTGCTGATGATGACGTTGTTATTGTTGTTGGGTCGACACGGGTCTTTCATGTTACTCTAGGCCGCCCTGCAATGTCACAAAAACGCAAGAAAAAAGTTAACACGTTTCGTAAATAAGACACATTTGGCACACATTGGAGTTAGCCCTGGTGGCCGCCAGCTTGAAGACAATAGCCAGCGACCCTTAGCCGTTAGTGTTAAGACATCTAGCATTAAAACCACGAAAAAGGCCGCTGAAATCTATCATATAATATACGGGTTCGGGAAGATGTCGACCGAAATACCTGCCAAACACCCGTAACTCGGCGATAACCTTGAAACTTTGAAACCTTGAAACTCTTCGACGAACTCCTCTGTCCCTTAATGGCTGCGATGGTAGCTTTTGTTTACAAGTAGATCGTCTGGCTGTACTCGTCCGCTATTGGATGAATCTAGATGTACTCGTCCATCATTGGATGAATCTAACCGTACTCGTCCATCATTGGATGAATCTCACTGTACTCGTCCGCTATTGGATGAATCACAATTATGTTTAGAGGGCCCCGCCCCCTTCCACAAACTCGTTTGCTAAATTCAACGCAAATGTTTGTTAAATTCTAAAATAATACAAGACAACAAAGACTTAAGTACGTTCGAATTATATTAAAATGTTACGTTTGGAATATAAAATAAAACTGCAACCAATAAAACAAATAGGCCCCACCCACCTCGGCTCACGGGATATGCTAAATAAAGCACACAATCCCCCAGTCTTTCTTCGCCTGCAGGCAAGACTGGACGGAATTTGCCCGACGTGCTATCGAGCTAGCGGTACTAAAGACTAAAGGTAAGGATCAACTCTACATTTTTTATGTAAAAATGTCAACATGCTGCGTTGTATTAACCACGACTTGTTGCAGCGAAATTATTTGGTAGCTTACGATGCTCAACGACGCTACCAAGTGAACCACACATAAGCTAATGCTAGTTTTCGTGACGCCACGCGATATTACACGCGCATTATATTGACTTTTAACTGTATTCGATGTTATTTTGTCTCCTTGTTGCGACAAACGGCCAGCCAAATAGCGGCGTCGCTGTGGCTCCGCGGAAGGGCTTCTATAGGGGTACTAGATCTGGGTACACAGCGAGTTGAGTTGAGCCGGTACTATGCAGTGGAATCGAGGTTTGAACTGAACTTTACCCGTGTAAACACGAAGGGGGGGGGGTTAGCAGTGTTAGCCGTGTTAGCCGTGGCTCATTTGCATACGCATATTTGAAACCGACCGTCTTGACAGGGTGCTGTGGTGCTAGATCCGTGTGGTGTTTTGGCCAAAGCATGTCACAGACATTTCATTAACGCCTCAAGGAACTGTGCCAACTGATGGAAAAAGGGCATATGTGCAAATATTCTGATGCATGTGATAGAATCACACTTTATGCATGCAGATAAATAAACTATCAACGCACATGTTACATGTACATATAGCTATACAATATGTAACTCGTGTATACATCATATAAAGTGGCTGTAGAGAGCTGAAAGATATTTCCCAATAAATCTATCATGGAAATGTCTTATTTCCTGTTCCAAGTGGGAATGTTTTAACTTCTTATGTCTTCCTCATTGGGTCTTTCCCACATGTGCTTTGTTGCAAAGCTTATGTTTCATATGTTGCATATTTTCTACCCTTTTCATTGTTGAAATGCCCCTTTCATGAACAAAGGAAGTTTCTATTTTGGGTAGATCATAATCTTTTCTTGAGATCAATCCAGTGCCTCTACTGCCTGTTTTTATCCATCACTCTGTCATGCTCTTCCCAGCCTTTCAGTTCATTGTGATGGCTTTTAGGAGTCTAGGGCTTCTCAGTTGACTGTAAATGCAGCTGTCGACCACAGAGCTGTTGCCTCTTCATTTGATGTCTTTTTCATGATGGTGGCAACCTTGACATATGTACCTACCTCGTTCTCTTTCAGCTGAAAACAGCCCCCTGAGGAGTGACTGTCCCTTTTGCGTTAGACTGTTTTCATTCTTTTCACCCTCGCCCGATGAAAGAAAAACACCACCCGACCACCCCATAAAACACCTTTTTATGTAGACTACCCGCTTGGTTCTGTGTCTTGAGTCCTCTGTACTCTACACCACAGACCACAGCATCGTTTTGAGCACCATGTCACAGAAGAACCAGTCTGACGGTAGTCTGAAGGGCTTTGCCGTGGGCCGTGGGCTGCTGGCCGCCGCAGAAACCTTGAACTTCAGCATGAGCGAGCAGCGATCTGGGCCGCAGGGCAGGCCAATGGGGAACATGACCTCGGGCATGGGGCTTGGAGGTAGTGGTGTGGACGGCCAGGACCGCAACTCCCAGATGGCCCGTCGTGGCGGCGGCGGCGGCAGCGGTGGTGTCGGCCATCTTGGCAGCACCATGAAGCTGTTCGCCAGCTTGGGGCTGTCGCCGGCAGACCTGGACGCCCTGGCACAGATCCCTGAAGAGAACATTAGCGTGGAGACCCTGCCCCACATACTCATGCAGCTTAAGGGCCGGAAGGGCGACGGCGGAGACAGGCACGTGGCCGGCAGAGATCTACCTTCGATGTCCCCCGAGACCTCCTACCGCGGAGGCAGGGACGACTGGGATGACATGCATGGGGGCCGGATGAGTGGTCCTTCCATGGGGCAGTCTTCAGCCCGTGGCCAATCCCAAGCCGATTACAGTTACGGTTCCATGCAGGCCGGAAACTCTTCCCGCGGCTATGACTTGGGCTACGGTGGCAATAATGGCGGCGGCGGTGGTGGTGGTGGCGGCAGCAGAGGCGGGCAGTATTCAGATCTTTCCCGCCGTGACTCCTACGGGGGCCTTGGCATGGGGTCCTCCCAGAACGACGATGTCTTTATGCAGAGGAGGATGGGCTCTCCGTCCCAAGGCAAAGTTCAAGACTTTTTGGGGGCCACGCCCACCATGTTCCCCCACGTATGCGCTCTTTGTGACTTTGACGTGCATTCCAACATGGTGAGTACCAGTTCTGGCTCCTCCCCCTCCCCCTTTCTCTGTGGGGCTTCCTGGTTAATAACGTTATTACCAAACTACCTGAGCTCAGTTCCTTGAATTGGGATCAGTCCACGATTTTCTTCTTTCCCTCAGTCATTTCATACCCTTTTATTGAATGGACATTTGCTCAAACCAGTTTTTGTTTTTGTATGTAAAATCCAGATACCAGTCCCTTTTATATAAATGCAAATATCGTTTCCTCGGATCATATCTTCCCATGACTTAATTTATCGGATAAATGTAGAACATCAGCATATTGTTTTCTGCCAAACAAATATTTGTACTTTTTTTTAATTTTCATATATATTTGTATACACGGAGCCAATTCTTGGATATTTAAAGTTTTCTTGCAAGTCAACTTTAATATATCCAGTCCTAGAGAAAGCCAAGCCTTGGTAGACTAGGGCTGGCTTCATAATGAAGACTAAAAGATCTAACATGTCTTTAGGAGTGGAACCGACACACCAATGGACTCTGTCATGCCGAGAACCGAAAACAGCTTCTTCAAATGTAAGGCTCTTCTATGCATATGCATGCACTCGCTGATGTAGATTTTTCACTTTCCAGCTACCCGATACCAGTTGTTTTAGTTTTTTTTTTTAAAACTATATAACCATTTGGACATCTAATGACATCTTTTTCCATAGGTACCCTGACTGGGACCCCGGCATGGCCCAAAACAGAGGGTAAGATGCGCATGTGCTCTTGAGTTGGTCGCTTTAGTGTTGAGGTTGTTTAGTCTCACCCTCAAAGGCTGCTGCTTCTTTATACACGTGTCAATAGTTATTTTTATGCAATGTTTTGCAAAGGACAACGTCCGAGCACAATACTCATTAATGCCTCACTGGTTATGTAAATATAAACCGTGTACCCTGGCATTGTGGGCTCTTTTCATTCCGTCGAGCAGGAAGAACTATTTGCTGCTCTAAATGGTGAGAATGAGAGTTGATCACATTCCAGCAGTGGTGCTGAGCAGTTTAATTCATATAGGCATAGGGGACACCATTATCTTGAATATGTGGGGCGGATGACCGTCGCATGCCAAATATCCGGGCTCCTAGTTAACCAGGAACGGAAATATTACAAAACTGTTCCTGTTCGCTGATTCAACCCTTTTTGTTTTATCCATCTTTGGCTGATTGGTTCCTGTGTTTTTATTCATTTAGGGGTGGCGGCCATCACATGGACACGCCCAACCTCTCTGCTGGACTGCTGGGACCGATTCCCATGTCTCAGAGCCAATCAGCAGGTGGCATGCCCTCCAGCTGGGGTAAACATTGGTCACTGGAATATGCCAATCATCCACACTGCTTCATGAAATGTGTTGTGTGGGTTTGGAGACACTACCGCTTTGTATCTAATAATCTAATCATTTTTATCTAACATCTAACGATGTTTTTGGAAGGTAGTCGATTGCGTATGTGGCGTATCTTTTTATTTGTACCCATGACAAGGTAACTTGGATAGCTTATTTACATCTTTTTTGTTTTGTTTGAAGAAGCACCATATCGTGTCTATTTACAATGTTTATCATGTTGTAGGTCCTACGGTCGGTTATTGGCTTATGGCTTATTTATCATAGATAATTATTCAAATTAAAATGGGTATTAATCACAGGGCACCACCCTGAGGTCAGGGGCTAATAACCGGACAGTGGATTAATGCTTATAATATTATACTGAACTAAATTGGGACTATGATTCATAATGAATTGATAATTACAATCAAAGTAACAATTGACATGCATTGTAGGCCCTACAATGTACAGACATGTATTGGAGCAAATGGGAAAATCCTTGTTATATTCTTTGTTTTAGATATGTTGTTTTTGATATTTATATTTGATGTAGGCTCTATCAATCTCCTCCTGTTTCCTCATAGGAGGTGGGAGTAATGCTGGCTATTCAAACAGCATGCAGCATTCAGGACATTCGAAGGTAATGTATTGTATTAATTTATACATGATGTTGACGTTCCATTTCTAAATGTCAAGTCCAAAAAAAATTTCCCACTGGAAACGCTACAATAAATACAGAAACCGCTGACAAATCTTAACACATGTTTAGAATGCTGGACTTGTCTGAATGATTCTCAACTAAACCATTATGCGCACGGTCACAGGGGTGTGGTGTGATACTGTAGCCGGTTGATGAACGTGACCTTGTCCTCCCCCCCCCCGCCCCTGCAGATCTTGAGCCGAGTGGTGGTGGCCAAGTATGACAAGAAGCCTGTCAGCAAGGGTCCGTTGTTCGCCTTAACCGAACCCTTCGGCACTCTGCGAGAGCACCTGGTGCTCAACACCAAGGTATAGCTATGATTAGGATGCAGGTGTTAAAACCAGGTGGGACTATGTTGCATGTGCTGGTGTTAAAACGAGGTACGACTATGATGCATGTGCTGGTGTTAAAACCAGGTGGGACTATGATGCATGTGCTGGTGTTAAAACGAGGTACGACTATGATGCATGTGCTGGTGTTAAAACGAGGTACGACTATGATGCATGTGCTGGTGTTAAAACGAGGTACGACTATGATGCATGTGCTGGTGTTAAAATGAGGTACGACTATGAAGCATGTGCTGGTGCAGTGTGGGGAGGTGTGTAATCCAATGTTGTCCCACCAGGCCTTCCTAGAGATGGATAGCCACCAGGAGGCGGTGGACATGGTCAACTACTACAAGAAGCGCCCAGCCAAGCTCAACGGGAGGCAAATTGCTCTCTACCTGTCCAAGGAACTCCTGGTCATCGAGGTAAAGCGTTGTCCGTCAGTTTATTTCCTTTGGTCATTTGGTCATTTAGTCAGATTAGCAGACACGTTTATCCAAAGCAGTGACTTCTGATCCAGTTCATCAGAGAGCAGGTAGAGATCTGGTAGACTGCAGATGTTGGGATCGACTCCAGTAGATTTCAGAGGGATGTCAAACAGCCCTGTGTTCTTGCATGGTTATGAAATGAAGATATTAACTTCTCCTGATACCCGGTTGTATTCATTATGATGAGGAGATGCACCCTTAAAATGAACCAAATATGAGATTTAAAACCTCAGAGGGAAAGGTTAACTAGTTTTAGTCTAAAGGTTGTTTCGAATAGTGTTGAATTCATAAGGTGATTGCGATATTTGACGCTGTCATGTAAAACTTGACACTGTTGGCCATGTAAGGTTACTTTAAGGAGGAATTGTTTTTTTGTGTTTTTGTTCATGTTATTTTGTCTTCGGCATGTATAATATGAATAATTTGTCTATCTATAATAAGACACTGGATTAGAATGTGTGTTGACTTTGCAGTCACACTAATAACGCTGTGTGACCTCCAGAAAAAGAACACTGGGGTTGCACCGAGAGTGCAGAGCGCCAGAGAGGTCAAGGTTCAAGGCAGCCAGGTGGTGTACTTCTCAAACCTGCCCAGGGAGGAGGACAAGAAGATGGAGCTGCTCACCATCGCAGGCCGCTTCGGCACCGTGGAGAAACACCTCTTCCTCCATACGGAGGTAACCATTTGTATATAATACTAATATGCGTCATATAAGTGAACGTTTTTATGAGAAAGGCATTCATATCTACCGGTGGGTCCTGTTGCAGGCGTTTGTGCAGCTGGGGACTCAGGATGACGCGGAGATGATGGTGAAGTACTACAGCCTCAACCCCCTCAGCGTCCACGGCCGGCCCATCCGACTCAACATCTGCACCAAGTACAAGACCCTCAAGTGAGTCTCCTGGTTCCTCCTCCTCGGCCAGCAGCAGGCATGCTGGATGTGGGTTGTTTGGATGTGGGTTCGTTTGGTATGCGTGACATCAGATGTTGTCACTTCACCTGGAGGTGACCTTCTCAATTTGTTAAACTTATTTACATTTCATTACACTGCTGTATTTGGGGACCGGCCTTTTGCATTAGTTGAGATAACTATAATCTAAAACAACTTTCTCTGAAGAATATAGATAAAATATATGTATATTATAAAGAGTATAATATACATATTGTTGATTAGAGTGATTTATATATCAGTCTACCTAGGATAAGAGCCTCCCTTAGGATAAGAGGATTGTCTGTGTAAATAATACTCCATGTTCTGATCATTTTGGTTGAATGTATGCTTGATCATAGTTTACCACAGTTAGTTTACCTGTTTTCCTTATAAATATTGATTGGTTAAAATTTGCTTGGTCATAATTTATTTTCTGATTAAATTCGTATTTCAAATCAATCCATTTCCACGATGACTGCTCCTTCTGTTAATGTACTCGTGACAACAAAGCTGAACTCTAATGGAAGTCTTTGTGTCGTGTTCCAGTGTGAACCAGAGAAAGGGAAACGCGTTCAGAGGAGACAACCGGGGCAGGAGGAGCGACGGGGACAACTCCACCCCATCCAAGAGCACCTCCTCCAAGAGCAAGGAGGAGAGGAGGAAGCCTGAGTCTAAACAGCAGAATGTAGAGAAGAACAAGGGGAAGGAGGAAGAGGAGGAGGCTGCAAGTGCGTTGGAGGGAGATGAAGAAGAAGAAGAAGCAGCAGTGGAGGAGGTGGAGAAGTCATCAGCACCGGGGGAGGGGAAGGAAGGGTCAAAGCAGCTTCCTACAGAGGTCCAGACGGCATCAGGAGAGGAGCTCCCAGACCCTAAAAGCGCTCTGGATGGGAAAGATGTCGCAGAGGAGGAGGAGGAGGAGGAGGAAGAAAAAACGGAAAAGGAGGCCAAAGGTGCGGACGGGGAGCCGGAAGGAGAGAGTGGATCAGCTGCAGGCCCGGAGAGCAGAGAGGATGCTCCTGCAGAGACCTCCGACATGACCGAAGGAGACCTGCCTGAAGACACGGTAGATACAGCTACACACAACCTCACACCATACAGACCTGGTAGATACAGCTATACACAACCTCACACCATAGAGACCTGGTAGATGCAGCTACACACAACCTCACACCATACAGACCTGGTAGATACAGCTACACACAACCTCACACCATAGAGACCTGGTAGATACAGCTACACACAACATGGTCCCCACACCCTAACGGGATTATCCTGCCCCCCATGGTGACTCTGGTTGTTCTCCTCCCTGTCCCAGGAGGGCACCATGGACCAGGACTTCCCAGAGAACATGGAGGACTTTGTGACCCTCGACGAGTTGGTGGAGGAGGACGACGGCCACTCTGAGCAGAGTGATTCTCTTGGTAAGGAAACACGGCACAT
>OMOU01090339.1:0-14210 GCA_900312585.1 Malacocephalus occidentalis
GCCACACACACACACACACACACACACACACACACACACACACACACACACACACACACATCAAGGGGTTAGAGGAGTGGACAGGAAAGTGGACAGGGAAGGAATAAAGGACACAAGAGAGCAGCAGAGAGGATGTGACATTATGAGTATGTGTTTATTTTTGTGTTGTGTGTGTGTCTCACCAGCTTGATATTGTCCTCAGGTCTGAGGACGGTGAACATTGTCTGCAGATGCTGCTGCAGGTCTCCTGAAAAGAGCAGGAAGACAACAATCACTCCACAATCCATTATGTTCATTCAAATGTTAATAATAATAAGAAATAATTGGTGCCGCTTAGCCGAGCCAGGCAGCACATGCATCATGATGAATTATGGCATACAGCTTATTTTTGTGCCGATCTTATGTCTAATCGTCATGCAGAATACCGCACTTAGATTGCGGTTCGATAATTAGAACATTCAATACAAATAGTGAATAATGTAATCAAAGTTTTGACCCAAAATCCAGCCAATAGCATAAACAGAGCAATGCCTCTGATAAGTCTGGACTTGTCTCAGCTAAACTCCCCTGCAGCGTGTAGTTTTTATTCCAAGCTCAGTGAGTCAAGGCAGATTGCGCAAGGTGCAGCACTGGAGCGAGTCCCGGGCCGGGGGGGTTGGCAGCGCAGGGACTCACCAGATACAAGTTCCCACTAGGCGGTGGCAGGAATGCAACCCGACGGCGGCGGCAGAGACACCTGCCGCCAGACTCGCCCTCTCACCTGCATGCTTGCTGCGCAGCTGGGAGAAGCGCGAGGTTGAAGAGGGCGAGGAGCCATTTCCTCTTGGCAGGAACACAGCAGCACCTTTAACCGTCAGGAAACTCTCGCTGATACTGAGGGGGAGGGGAGAGAGAGGGACAGAGGGGGCACAGGCAGTTATGGATCCCTTTGTCATGAAAACATATTTTTAAAGACACACATTTGCCTTCTCCTATCACCAGACACGTGTGTTGCATCTACCATCTTTTTGTCTTTTGACAGAATAGTCATGTGTCTGTTCAAAACAGTTTGAATTACAGACATGCATACTGTATATATACAGATGCTTTGATCTACATCAAGGATCACTTCCTAGGCAAGTATTGAAACAGTGTGTTCTAAAACGTGCTCTCACACACCATTAGGTGTATGCTGTAGTCTCCTGTCATAAAATTACAGGAGACTACAAGGGGGGGGAATTGGTGGGGGGAGGGAGGGATTTAAAGGTCTGGAGAGACAGAAGTGGAATCGAGGGAATAAGATGAGTGTAGTGAATTTAAATAGAAACAACAGAATTTAAAACAAATGACAAAATGTCGATCGCCCAACTCCATGTGAACCCATCCAGTCTAGAAAGTCATGGGCATGTGCCTCTCATATGATCCTTCAAATTAAATCCCCTGGTGTAAAAACACGTAAACCTGTGTAATACATAGAGTAGCGCACCAACCAGACACAATGCCATTAGTCTCAGAACTGTAGACTTAAAGAGTCTACAGGGTGTGTTATTACAATTATTATCAATTAGTAAGCACAGAACTTCCTTGACAATAATAACACTATGGTTAGACTATTAGTTCTTCCCGGTTCCAGTGTAACTGGAGTCACCAGTTAAAGTGGAGCACATAGAGAGTAGGATTTGCATAACTATAGCCCACCACACTGCCCAAACAAAAACACAACTGTGACGCCGCCATTTCCGACTGCTTTCTGCATATGTGTTGCAACATGTGTGTGTGGCCTACGAGCAGGTGGTATGAGCCCATTACTGGGTAACATCGGGTAACCTTTCAAACTTTCAAGTACAGCCAGTGAGACATCAAACTCCAACATACCAACTTGTCAGCGCAAATAGTTGAAACGCACCTGTGTGTCTGCATGTACTTCTTGGCCTGTAATCAATGTCATTCTGTTGACATGTTAACCACACATCCTGTGCTTTGTACAGAATTCAAACTGCGACGGCTGTCATCATACGCTTTTGTGATCCTTTCCCCAACCAAGACTGAAAACAAAGAGCTGCACGTATGTATATGAGTCATGTGGCTGGTGGTCTCACAGGGGGAGGCAACGCGTCTTCCGCAAATCTCTGGTACATCCGTTCTGCTACGGAAGACTGACTGCATCGATTGTCAGTGGACGCGTCCTCTCCCATGCTTCTAATGGTGTGTCCTCCCATGTTAAAACATAGACAGGCTTGTCACATACCAAGCAATCGGTTTGGACTTACAGGCGCTCAACATATGTGAAATAGCTGCTTCCTTCGTGGAGTAAAGGCTCACTTTTGCCCCACAGCATGTGCGAAAGCAGCCAGCTCCCGTGCCCTGTGGCGTGCGTACAGCACCAGGCGTCCTCGTGGCGTGCGATGATAGAGCTCCTTGTAGTGTCATTCTCTTCACGTGATCAGTCAAGCACACCGGTGGCAAGTTGGTCTCAGAAAAATGACAATCTTCTGATCCCAGGTCTATTAATTCCCAGGTCTATCCAACTCGTAACAGGTGAATCGTTTGAATGAAAAAAAGCTGTTAAAATATCCGATTTGACTGGAAACGCTAAAGTTACATCCGGATACATTACACAAATGTTGGAGAAATTTGGGCTCAAAATGAACTACAGCACGTCTGTTCGGTGTTTCGCATTGTTGTCAACTGCCTGCGGTGACGTGAAATATTAGAATGGTGGCCTAGGGGCGGAGTGACTGGAGAGCCAATAACCACAGACCAGCTTTTCTCCTGCTGCATATTGATCCCCTGTCGGTTTTGTGTTGTCTGACCCTCACCAGAGAAATGGGTCTGATGGTGAGCTGATCCCCAGTCAATAGCCGGTTGGGAAATTCCTGCCTGCGTTCAGTGACACGCGACACAGTGACTTCATCATCCAAGCTCCGACGGGGCAATAACAAAAACAGAAGAGATATATTGAGAAACCAAAACACGGGAGCTCAGAAACCCGCGAGCCACCGGGCAGGCGGCATCTGACATGACTGACCAGCTGACCTACAAAGTGGTGGCAATGGCAAACAACAACTGAGCTTGTTTTGCAGCAACCCACCAGGTTGCTGTGTGTGCTATAGTTCATGTGTGTCTTGAATTTCAATCTGACCTCAATCAAAAGGTAGTGCGAGTTAACAGGCGGCAGGATGTGTGTACACCCTTTAAACCACAATTGTCAGTCTCAGATGTACAGCGTTGGTATCATCTGACATTTAATTAGATGTGGTGGTCTATGGAAATAAACTTGCCTCAGCTAATCAGTAAGATGTGGGCAGAATTGCCCACATCAGAATAATGCATATTATTGGATTATTATTATGGATGCATTCATGCATTCATCGCATACATTTTGCAGATGATACATGTGAAACCAAATGTAATGTATTTGCCCCCTGGGGACCAATAAAGTCTTATTGATATAACATCCTAATTTATGAATTGATTATATTTTGCATAGTTACTTTTAATCTGAAAAGTAACTAGTATAATAGAGTTGCCATTGGCCTGGCAACTATATTATATGAAGATGCCAAATGTCGTGGAGTAAAAAGTACAATGCTTCTGAAATGTAGTGGAATAGAAGTATAAAGTAGCAGAAAATAGAAATACACAATTAAAGTAACTCAGATTTGCACTTTGGTAGGCCTATATGTACTTGGTTACTTTCCATCACTGCTACGAACACAGCAGAGAGGCTGAGAATATACCAGCTTCTGGGTGGTGCTGCTGCTGTGGTGGTCATCTTGTCCGATGACCAGTCCCTACCCATGTTGATCTTGATCATGAATGAACTAAATCAGTCTGCTGAATTAACTAAATCACTACGCCAGTCATGTCAGCTAAGTTGAGTTCACGTGAGGACAATTCTTGTCACTTACTGTGTGCTTTAAGTTTACACACGACCTACTGTGGTTTAATACAGCCTCATGCACACACGCACGCATGATCCATGTCAACCTCTTTGATATGCTCTGAATATGATACTCAGTAGACCAAGCTATGCATTTAAATGTATCCTTGAGATATTCCTATATCTCACTCACGCATGCACGTGTGTGTGTGTGTGTGTGTGTGTGTGAGTGTAAATCCCACTTCCAGCTGCACAAATACCCACCGGCCTTGCACAAAATTCAGTAGAACAGAGCTCCACTGACACACATAGGAGCACAAACAGGCATTCTGTCTAGTTCACTTCGCTCACACATTCACAGGGAGCATGCAGCCCTCTGCTGGATGGCCAAAGTAATGCAGGTTATGAGAGACAGAAAATGACAAAGAAAGATGACAATTTGGACTGTATTCACGTTGAATTAAAAGAAGGAAAAGGTCATAAGCAGTAGCAACAGAGAGAAATTGACAGGTTCACTCCCTGCTGCTTTTGGAGAGATTTTTCATAAATGCGTTGTTGCTTCTATAAAACTTCTATAGAAGGCTTTTATTATTTGTATACAAAATACTAATCACAATAGTATCTAAATCATGGTGCGGTTGTAGTTAATGGCTTCTATATAAGCTATATAAACTAATAAGACGTCTAGATATAAAATATTTGTTCATCTATATATTTTATTTTTAGAAAGTTATTGCGATATACAGTATTTAGCCTGACCTCAGTGATTTTGGTTAGCCGCACATTAATATGTCGCCAATATTAGTCCAATAATCCAGCTCACGTTAGCGTACACCAGGAGTGCATTTCATTCACACTAAGTTGGGCCCATGACACAGATCTAACCAATATTCCATTTGCTTGCGTTTGCTCAAGCCGGTTGCCCTGGGATTATGTTTTACATATTCTCCATCCAGGTTGTCACGACAGGATGAACGTTGACACGACGCGGCCACCAAAGCCGGTGTCCTTAACACGCGGTGCAGCGTTGGTGTCCGGGTCACGGCACACCACACACAGCAGCGTCCCTGCCCGTGTGCTGCTGTGGAATGAGCTGGCCGTGTGACGGAGAGTTTAGGGGCCACTTGGTTTGTTTGAACCTGATAGTATGGTTTGTTTGGGGTGGTGTGGCCGCTAATTCAAACTCAAATTCTGATCCGCATCCAAGTGAATTCTGGTTGGGTTTGCTTGAGGTATTGTGTGAATATAATCCAACCCAGATATCAGAAGAGAACCAAAACTATGCATTGTGGGTCGAATGTACACTTTTGCTGCAAACTAAAACATATTGAGCCGGGTATAGATGAACTTGCTGGGCAGACAGGTGAATGCACTCTTTAGTCAAATCATATAAAGCAGTTGCCTGTGGTCATTCACAAGAACACGTGTTTTAATATTTGAATGAATGATGGAAAGGGGGGTTATTTTTAATTTGGAGGAACACGACAGCAAAATGGACCACAGGCGGACAAAGTCGCTCCATTATTATTGCCAACAAGGAGGCATTGTGAGTTTCCCTCAGATTTTGTGTCCAATAGACGTGCAACGCATTGAACAGTGTGACGTGTGTTTAAATGCTTTGGTTCTCTTGACAATTTGACTCCGTTGGCTGTGCGGTGGTCAATGACAGAGGCTTTGTGGTGACCTTACCTCCTTGGCTGGGACCGACGGTCATCCTCCCCACTACCGGATTCCTGAGAAGAAGAAGAAGAAGAAAGCCAAACGTCAGTGACTTTTCAACCCTCATAGGCCTGGTTATCTGTACTACTCGACCCAGCATCCCACAAGAGTGGACACTAGTGTACTATTCTACACCAGTGCAACAGCAAACGGTGCTCTCTTGCTGGGAAAGCTTTATACATTGTGGCTATCAAAATGCACACAGACACACACACACGCGCACACACACACACACGCACACACGTGCATGCACGCACACAACCATCTGTTGTCCTATTCTTTGTTTCCAATGGATTGTTAGTACAACAGATACAGCAAAACAAGTTTGGAGATATAGTACTGTGAAATGTATACAGTATTAGGTTTCTGGATATTTGAGTTCCAAATATTTTGGCCATGTGGTTTGAAAGCATTTATAAAAATAACATGTCAGAGAAAGAGGGAGCAATAAATGAGAATCTGGAGAATACGGACAGCAACAAATCTATTCTGTATTCTATACAAATGTATTCTGTCTGTCCTGTAGCAAGGTAGGAGGACTTGCCTTGACAGGATCACACAACTAGTAATTCAGAACAGGAAGCGATGGTTTGATTATGACTGACATGACAATATGGTAAGCCTCAATCTGTACAGTGTTGAATAATAGCAGGTGGCAGTTGAGGACAAATGGTTTGCACTTAAAAGACACTGCGTCATCATTGTTGATATCATATGTGATAATGGAATTGTTTCCTCCTTCAACATCAAGTATGTCTGTGAAGACTATAAGTGGGTCTTCAGTGGCATCAGAGCTCAGGATGCATGTACATACACGCAGAATGTGACCGTGCTTGATTCATCATAATGTTGGAAACTCTCGGAGGCTGGATCAGTAAATAAATGGAAATCAGAGTCGGATTTGATTTCACATAGAGTCGAGTGAAATCAACAACGAATGCTTGTTTTCGCCATTATATCCACATCCACCACGACTATCATTTACATGGGGCGGGGTGTAAACATACCTTTTTAACACTGGACCTAAATATTTGTGGATCTTTCCATTTCTTAATATAGCATGGAATAAGCATGGTTGCCTGTATTTGACCCGGGTGACATAACTATGGCTCCGACATGAGGAGGGCACAGGCATGTCTCCGAGGCAGCCCCAGCCTGGCATAGTTTCGTCAGATGATTCTGTCCGTAAACACTTTATGGAAAACACATGACGCTGAAATTTGAACTCCGTGTGTTTGCACAGGTTTTCCCCCTCACATTCAAGCTATTTGCCATTGATTTGTTTTAGCCTCGATTTTGGTACCCAAATATTTTTGTGAATGATTATATATACACGATTATAACGCATCTCTCATCTGGGTAAAACCAAACCAGTCTGAATACTATCAGCCAGTCTGTCTAGAGAGCAGCCACTGTAGAAGGAACATTGATTGTAAGAATGATGACGGTTGTTTGCATTTAAGCAAATGGTACTAGGTTTCTCCAGTGTATGGAAATGAATGAGCTTAATGTATGTACGTGTCGCTCCGTAGCCCAGTCAAATGAATATCTTCAGCATCATAAAACCAATGTATTATTTAATAGTCACCTAAAAAAGGTTTACTGAGCAGAGGAAATGGTGCAATTATGAATTGAGTAATAAAATGTTAAATCGACCTACATGTTAGGCTACATATTAAACTTGTCCTTTAAGGCTATGGAGGTGATCATTGGGCCTGTGTGCAGTATTCAGTCTCCCGACCTTGAGGTCCAGGTCATTCACTGCTCATTTCACTAAACTACAGCCATCCATTACAATCTGTCAACTGAAAACAATCTGACAATTTGACAGTAATGAAGTGATCAAGATCGGGAATGTTCACTGCAGATTTATTGTGATTTATCGGTGCAGTTCATAATTGTCCAGTTCCACCTCACCAAGAAACATCCAAAGTATTCAACCTAACCTTTAGATACACCACAGATGGAATGATATTATAGTTCAGACAAAATTAGGACTGGCCCCAAATATTTGGATATTCAAATATTCATGGCACAATTCAAATGCTGCTATTTAACCTGCAGTACCATTAGAACTGACGCTTGTTTGGGTACAACAAGAAAGAGGAAATCAACAGTTTGAGAACATTTTAAACGATGAGGCGAGAACCATTGGTTGGGGAAGGCCTAACTGCCAACACTGCTCAAAACCTTGGGGAACCATGCATGACCATTGCCACTGACCCAAGACCCATTTTTGACCTGTGATATGTGCTCTGCCCCATCAATTACAAAACATGGCTTTTCAGGTTTTAGGCTTTGATTGAGAAGCCTATATGATGGGTTATGCCGGCATGGGCCATGTGGGATATGGCTTATCAATGAATTATGGAAACTAAGTGAATTTAAAAAATGAATATTGCATATAGGCCTATGCCTTGCTATAGGCCTTATTGCAATGGTAGTTGCACAGGACAACAGGAACCCAGTCCAACTTGCTCATTTTACTCCTGACTGTTTCCCATAACAATTCCTCAGCAGCTCAGCAGCAAAGGCCATGTGAAAACTAGACAAACATGTTGTATATAATAGCCACTTATTATTAGGATATTGATATTGCGTGAAACTCCCTGTGACAATTGTGATACTGAATCCTTTCTGCATCCCAGGCTGAACAGTAGCCTGGAGTTATGTAATAAAGGCAACGAATACACCGAAACCACATGACAACAAGAGCCAGGAAGCTCTGTGTGTGTGTGTGTCCGTGAGTGTGCGTGTGGTCACCTTCAGAACTTTTCAATTAGCATTCTAACATAACATCTCCTCCGACTTCTGGCTGAGCATTGGAATTATACATTAAAGTTAAAGTTGTTGTTGTTGTTGTTTATTACTGTCATTTGTATGCAATGTGGGAAAATGTGTTCTTCTGCCGTTTGCCCTTTTGTGTAAGGAGAGACAGTTGAAATAAAGTCAACCCACAGAACCGGTTTGACTGAAGAACACAGAAACATGAACGACGGGTCCCATCTAAGACCACATGACCCAACAATAGGCTAGTGACATGCATGCTGACATTAGCAAGCCCAGGTTAGTTATTTGGGACAGAGCTTAAAAGAGCGTAGGAGTGCCTGGACAAGCTCATTTGCACACAAACCCAAAAAGTTTCACCGTCTCAAATAAGCACTGGCAACAGTTGCCATCAACCAGTTTTAAATTTGCACAAACCAAAGCAAGAGGACGGGATAATATTCCCTCAGGGGCACATACATAATATGCGTAAGCCATTAACAAAAGAGATGGTCATACTGATTTACACTACACATCTTTACAGGAAATATGTTAAAAATATGCATTACATTGTAGCCTGCCTAACAACAGCCTATCTTCCCATTTTACCTGACAGGAAACACAGGAATTTGTAAAACGGATTGAGTACAGTCACAACAGAAGAGAGGGACAAATAGCAGGCAGTGGGCCTTGAATTTCCCCAGTTCTCTCTTCCGGTTGTCTGGTGGTCTCATCTTCCTGTGTAACATCACCCTCCTTAGACTCGCATAGGGTCAGATAGAGACCCATTAACAACAACAACAATAATCATCATAATAATAATAACAACAACAATACACGTATACGTGTCATCACAAGGCAATCTGTAGAAGCGGAAGAGGGAGACCTTTACCAGTATGTGTAGGTTAAGCAACATTAGTACCATGATCTAAAACTATAATAGATATTAACCATCTTCATTGTTGCTACTGTCACTTTACTATTTTGTTTATTTATTTTTGTACATCTTTTCAAATTCCCTATTGCTTTTTTATTTTGAGGATAAATACATTATCCGAATGACTTACTGAGCTGATGCAAATGTTGATAAGGAGCAGTCATAATCGAGTATAATGCATGTTCAAATCCATGTGTCAACGGGTAGATTAGATTGCAACCTCATTGTAACTTTACCCAAACCAATTATTATAAGGATATGTTCATCTTTCAGAATATTGATGCCGCTACTCAAAATGAAACGACACGTTCTACGCATGCGCACGAGTACAAAGGCACGGCACTGCTGACTTGAGGCGAAACAGCGGAAATTAACCCAAAGTGCGTCGAGCGAGATTCGGGTTTTGGGGGTAAAAGAAGCCAGAGACCTACCGAAACACAGGGGCTGGAGCTAGTGCTGGGGGTCGGTGAACGCTGCACGGTAACGAGCGCCATTCAACGACCGGGAAACAGATACCTGAGAGAAAGCGACCACGGCGAGACGGGCATACTTGTTCGTGGAGAAAGCAGCTGAGTCCGAGTAGTCGTTCTCCCAATCGCAGAGTACACTGACTACTCCCCGGCTGTTTCCTCTGTACGCCCGCACTGCGCATGTGCACCCATAGCTGTCAATTCCGATTAACCCCATGTGTGCTGGACGAATACATTTGAACTAGTCTAGGCCTATATAATTTGGCTATAGCCTATACTACTGAATGAAACGGAAACACTTTATTTGTCTACAGTCAAAGTGACACCTAAAAACAAAGGAAGAGCATCCAACCACCTCAGTTAATTGTGTACATTTCTGGGCATCTGTGGCATTTCTGCCACAGATACCACCAGATACCACAGATACCACCAGGTCTCGTCCGTTTTAACCAATGAGAAAGTTGACTCGTGAGTTATGTAATGTAGATGTCCTGTCAATCAATCAGTTTGTCTGTCTTCATCCGACCAGTTGGTCGTCAGGCAAATTCGAGTCTTTCTTTCCTTTGTAACAGAGAGATTATAGGTGTGTCCGACAAGAGATAAGGGCAGATATAATCGTGTTGGGTTTTAGTGTCATCCACAAGATTAATGTAAAGATGCAACATGATTTAAAAGTGTGGGTTGTGCTCGTTGCTTTCTCTACAAACAACAAAAGATATGATGAAATCAGTGATTACTGTTGTCAAAATAAATGTCAAATAAATACATTGAAAATAAGATCATTCATAATTATAGAAAATATACAATTGGTTTCCGCTTGACTTCATTTGAGGTTACGTCATGCACATACGCGTATATCAACTCATGAACAACTATAGTACGTAATATCCAACATAAATGAGGTGCAACACAGGATAGATGGGTCCAGAGGAATAAGAGACTAGCGAAAACCAGTTTTGGTGAATTTCCGCCACCTGCTGGTATCTGTGGCAGAAATGCATATGTATATGTATTTATACTACAATACACACTTTCGCTACTATTTAATTGACGTAAAATGCTAAATAAAACAGAGACTAAACCTCAGAAACATTTGCATATAATAAAATATGTATATAATGCATAACCTTGAGATTCTATATAATGCCAGCCACATTGTATAAGTGTAACGAATTTGTCGTGTTTTGCTTCAGTCAGAAAGTGGCAACATGGCGGTCCCCGGCAAACAGTACGTTGAAAATATGATCACTTTCTAGCGATTTCTTCATTTGTCTGCGTGTCGACTATATGTCTGGGACTGCCGTTAACCCACATTGATGTAATAATACCCGCTTTACTGTCCCATCATGTTTTGACAATGGATTATAGCATAATATCGTTAATGATTCGTATTCCTATTTCGACATGCTATATTAGCATGAGCTTCGCTATGCTAAAAGAAAGCACTACTAAAGATGTGTTCATTTTCGCCAATCGCAAATACGCCCTTCTATATTCTTGCTTGTATTTTGTACACACACATTTCCTTCTTGGAGGGAGTATGGGTTTTACCATCTTGGTGATCAAGGTTTCGTGGTTATTCGTACTACCAGCAGTAGTTGACAAGGAAACGTGTTGGATGTGTGGTTACTGTCTTTAATGTATATCCATCCACAATGCCACCTGCCACACCAACCCAGTACATTATAAACCACATATTTGGTACTAGACCTGATTTATTTCACAGTGCTGTATTCCTCTCTTACGGATTAAAAAGATTAAAAAGATTAAAAAAGACCCATGTAACCTATCTAATGAAACGGCTCAGGGGGATTTGCATATATATGTACTGTTGTTTCCCATAAGGTATGGGCTGGTTTTGCCCCAGAAGAAGGCCCTGACAAAGCCGGCCACCCTGCAGAGACCCTCAGTGTTTGGGGATGACTCTGATGATGAAGTAAGCATGTCTGTTGGATACCATATTCTACTTGGAAATAACTATTCCCCCTCAACTTTGAACATTCCATGTCATTTTAGTTATTGTTTTGTATGACATGCCTGGCTAAGCTACTATCCTACCTGAATGACCATAACTTCCTCCGACAGCTGTACATTTTTTGTCATGTCATGTCCTCGCTGGCGGATGTCCTAACCAATAGTAGCCTATTGCAACATCTCATATAAAGCCTGAAGTGGGCTAACACACAACTGGCTTATTAATCAGTCTCTTGACATCACTTCTTGTGACCTGACCTGAAGTCAGTTTTGCTGGCCTCATGCTACTCTTGGCTAATTCCTCTTGCAAACAACAGTCACAACGTGCACATACATCTATCTACTGAAATCCACTTTCCTTGTTTCTTGTACTTGTTCCAAGTACCCCCTGCAATCCTTAGAAATACTCCTATGTACACAACATACCCCCATTTAAGAAGCCCTGTCCAAAATGACTATATTACAGAAGTAAAGCTCTGAATCCATATCACCATGTCTTTAATATTACGGTTGTCTGCTGCATGGGGGCGGGGAGGGGGGTGGGTAGTCGCTCCGCTAACCAGCTAGTGTTGACCACGATGTTCTTCTGCTATCTTCCCTCCAGACCTCCGTTGGGGAGAGTCTGCAGAAGGAGGCAGTGAAGAAGAGGATGATGAAGCAGGTGATTGATACTTCACTTTCCCAATGGAATCACACTATACTATCAGACACAATACTATAGTATTGTAAACCTCTGTCATTATCTCATGGACTGGTGTGGTTTTCCACTTGCGCTCTCTTTTTCTCAATTCCATGCATATTTAAACCGGCAAAGACACGCCTGGAGATGCAGAAGGCCCTGGAGGAGGATAGCACCGTGTACGACTATGACAGCGTCTACGACGACATCCAGAACCGGAGGCTGGAGAGCAGCAAGAACATCCTGGGCGGAGCCCAGAGGAAGGTAGCATTTAGAAGCCCTGCCCCCCGCACGATAATATCTGCCTGAGCAGCAATGTTCCTAATACAATGCCACAGATACTGATGTTAACCTAACACACCAGATGGTTTGTAACACAGGACCATTTGAGAAGTCATCCTTTGAAACTATTGGAAAAGGGCTGGCATTTAAATAAAAAAAATACTTGGCAGGTGATTGGATGAACCATAGCTGTCAGTTGTTCCTTATCGGACACTGATTGGTCCAAACCGCTGTGGTTTTGACTCAGGCATATAACTTGAAGCCTGAGGAGATGGATTCTCCTGTGAATGTGATCTAATAAGTCCATGTGTCAGGTGACATAACCATAGTTACCACCACTGCTCTCCTCTCACTGTCTGTTCAAAAGCCAAAGTACATCAACCAACTGATGAAGGCGGTGGAGGAGCGCAAGAAGGAGCAGGACCGGCGTGACGAGAGAAAGATCCAGAAGGAGAGGGAGGCGGAGGGGGAGGAGTTTGCCGACAAGGACGCATACGTAACGGCGGCATACCGGCAGAAGCTGCAGGAGCGGCAGGAGGAGCAGGAGAAGGAGAAGAGGGAGGCAGCGCTGGAAGGTACACATGATGTGTGCAAGGACAACACTGGATGTGTCTTTGGTTCTTTTCTGCTTGCAAAACGTTGAAACGTAATTCATGCCAATAGTGTCTCATAAGCAAGTTACTGAATCGTTGATTGCTAAACCTGAAAACAGGTGTACCGTAGACAACTTAGCAACTTTCTTTGTAAAGAGGGCTGCGATGGTCACTTCCTGTTCAGTTCCACCCTGCTTTAAAAACACAACTCTGTATAAAATACCATACAATGATATTTTGTGTGTGTGTTGGATCAGCTGCCTTGGATGTAAGGAAGCAGAAGGACCTGAGCGGCTTCTACAGACACCTGTTGAACCAGACAGTGGGAGAAGAAGCCATCCCAGACAACACCACAGACAGGCCAGTCACCGAGTTCCCTTCTAGTAGCATCCATCTGTCCAGCCATGACCACCAGCCTGTCTTCATGCAACACAACAATGCACCACTCGTTGTACTGTACAAAATATGTACAGTGTACTCTGCCGAAAGCTGCGTCTACTAAAACATCTATCTTTGCTCTGCTTCACTTTATTTCCCTCAAATTGACCCAGGTCCTCATCAGATGTTATTGCCCTGTAGTGCTATAGTCTACCAACTGATAATGCGCTAGGTGGTATTCACTCTAAAGCATGACCTTTATTTCAGATGTAAAATTAACAGTTAATCATTTCATGCTGTATTCACCCAGTAGCAGCCTTTGAGTATCATAAGAAATGTATACAACACTCACATTGCACTGTCCTGCTTCTCACAGGAAGCAAAGCTCTGCGCCAGACACCACCTCAACCACCCCCTCGCCCCCGCCCGGAGCCACTCGCACCACAGGCCCCAGTGTGCATGATGGGCGCGAGAGCAAGCCCGGCTTCAGCAAAGCGGGCCAGGGCTCGGGTCACTCCAAGCGCCACTACCGGCAGAGGTCATTGTCGCC
>OMOU01090342.1:0-10677 GCA_900312585.1 Malacocephalus occidentalis
AAGCTAATGTTAGAATTAGAATTAGAATTAACGGACGGACAAACCCCGTCTTTATTGTCGCGGTTAACACCATGCATGGCACCCGTGCACGGCGGCCCTCCCAACCCACCCCACCCCCCCCCCCACGCCCCCATAGGTGTCGCCGTGAAATTGGTCCTCCGCTTTTAACCCATCCATGGCCATCTTCCTCCGCGGTCAGGCCAGGAGCGGTGGGCAGCTAGTGCAGCGCCCGAGGACCACCTCGTTCCAACCGCCGCTGGTCAGGCGACGGTCTTCTTCCATGTTTTTAGAGGGGTTATATATACAGTGTATATATATGGAGGAACCCCAGGGAGCACGGGGAGAACATGGAAACTCCACACAGAAAGGGCTGTTCACGAAATCCCAGCACTGAAGACTTGGGGTGAACCAACCATGTCCCAGGCGGGAATCGATCCCAGGACCTTCTAGCTGTGAGGCCACAGCACTACGACTGTGCCACCGTGCCCCACCCACCAACATTCAGAGTATGGTTGCGCTCCCTCCTCTTTATGTCCACCACAGGTGCTGGTCTTTGACTTTGGCAGTGAGATGTACATCTGGCACGGTAAGGAGGTGACCCTGGCCCAGAGGAAGGTGGCCTTCCAGCTGGCCAAGCACTTGTGGAACGGCACCTTCGACTACACCTGCTGTGACATCAACCCTCTGGACCCCGGGGAGTGCAACCCGCTCATACCCAAGTAGGGAGACCGTTCAGTATTCATGTTTATATCTTCTTGCAGTGTTGTCGTGTCCTGATTGAATTAGTGTGACCGTGTTGCACACATGATACCACGTAAAGAATACGTATTGATAATTCTGTCTGACTCGGTCGGGTCATGTCTAGGAAGGGCCAGGGGCGTCCTGATTGGGCGGTTTTCGGCCGGCTGACGCAGCACAACGAGACCACCCTGTTCAAGGAGAAGTTCCTGGACTGGAGTGAGAAGAGGAAGGCCAGCAGTCCCACCAAGAATGGCACCGTCCACGACCACCAGGTGAGGGCTTCTCGGGCTAAAGCGTCCATCGTCTCATTGTAGACAGCGGCAAGACCGGGCCCCCCTCACTCGCACTCACGCACACACTCACTCACACCAGAGAATCAAAGCTGAACAATTCATCAAAATATTATTGAAGTCGCATTATGGCCGAGTGCAATATCCAATACACAGGAGCTTCAATTTGTTGACGTGTGCAAATGTTCACACTGTCATGTACTGTAGTACTCCAGATTCCCATGAAAGGAATCATATCACAATCACAATATCTGTCAAAATAGTCATTATTTAATTATATTCCATCACTCTCACTCACTCACTCTCTGTCTCTGTCTCTCTCTTTCAATCTCTCTGTATCTCTCTCACTCCTCCCATCACCCCTAGCATGAACAGCCGCAGGTGTATGACACCTCACTGATGCTGGTGGGACGCATGGGCCCAGTGCGCACGGTGCTGGACGGAGCAGACGTGGGGCGGGGCTATGGCCTGGTGGAGGGTGAGGAGAGGCGGAGCCACCAGGTCAGCACGCTGGCCACGGAGGTGTGGCACATCCTGGAGTTCGACTACAGCCGCCTTCCGCGCCAGAGTATCGGCCAGTTTCACGAGGGAGACACCTACGTGGTGAAGTGGAAGTACATGGTCAGCACCGCCGGTCAGTATCCCCCCCCCCACACGCACACACACACCAAGCAGGTTATGAAATGGTCTCTGATTGGCTCACATCAGTACCAAGTACAACCCATGTTTAACCAGAGATTAGTTTTTCTAGCAGTTATGTTTTCACACAACTTCTTCAATTCAAGATTCATTGAAAAATTCTTAATTTTCATCATTATCTGGTGATAGTATTGTAGATAGCTAACTATTGTGCCTGCCCATCACTTACTAGAGGACAGGTGGATGTTGTCATGGCTTTCTTTAACAACATCATGCCAGGTTACAGTGCTTTTCTAGAAATCTGCTTGAATTTTACTCATAAAAAACTGTATGACAACTGAATAGACATGATCAATTTAAACATCTGTGTTTCAAGATTTATCAGAAAATGACAACAACATTGAACCTTCAATTTACTGTCATGTCGCTGCAATGAGAATGACCCATCTATCATGTGTCGTGTGACGTGTCCTGCTGCTGTGTAGTTGGGAAGAGGCAGAACCCAGCGCAGGTCCGCACGGCCGGGCCCGGCAAGGAGAAGTGCTGCTACTTCTTCTGGCAGGGCCGCCACGCTACCGTCAGTGAGAAGGGAACGTCTGCTCTCATGACCGTGGAGCTGGACGAGGAGCGGGGGGCACAGGTGTGTGTGTGTGTGTGTGTGTGTCCAACCGACCGACCGACCGACCGACCGACCGACCGACCTGGTCTGATCAGTGGGCCTACAACCGCCGACCTACATTTCTGACGTCAGAAATTTTGCTCGGCCGTCGTCAGGATCTTGCACTTTTGCAGAGCCTTGAGTCGAGTCCCTATGATCAGCACCTTTTCTCTCACTGCATCTGAAAGCGCCATGGCAACACAACGCGTCGTGTGGACGGCAAATATGGAGGTCGGTCGAGCTGTAGCAACAGCATCCATGCTGTTGGTGTCTCCTCCTCCTCCACCGATATGAACAAGAGAAACGTTGCCAGGAAGTAGCCGCATGTCATGCGTCCGTATCCCAGGTCTGCCATGAATAGTACTAATGGTAATAGTAAAGGTACACAAGGAAGAATCACACAGATGCACATCATGTCATTCTGTGTTTGATTTAGACCCTGTGTTTCATTCACACGACTTGCCAGCTGTTGATGCTGACCCTCGTCTTCCTCTTTCTCGCCAGGTTCAGGTCCTGCAAGGCAAGGAGCCTCCATGCTTCCTGCAGTGCTTCAAGGGAGGCATGGTGGTCCACTCGGGGAAGAGGGAGGAAGAGGAGGATCTGTCCCAGAGTAAGGACACACACGCCGACCCCTAACCTGGCCAAGCGGCGTCTGTTTCACATCCTCTTGAATTACACGTGGATGTTTTCACAATGGCTGGAAGCGAGTTTTGAAGATTTGATCAATGGTAACATGGAATCAAGGATGATTTCATTCAAACCCCACGTGACAGGTCTCATTTCTGGAGATGTTGGATGCTTCACACTGATTGGAAATAATCCTGCACTCATTTGGGGCTTCTAGATATATAACTATACATATGGATGGCTGGATAGAGATATAAATAAGCTGCTCTATTCACACTGAATGCCATTGACGTTCTGGCAATCGGTTCTGATTGATTTAGTGAACGGTTCAAGTGTGTCAAAACTGTTCTGGCTGAGGGAATCCATGAAGAAAGTGTTTATTTTCCCTATCTAAGCAGATCAAATGTTTTCATCGGAGCATGGAAAGAACATGATCAAATGTTAGACTCTAGGAATCCACTTTTGCTACTCATTCCAACAGTTTAGTTTAATTAAATTTGACAGCTCTATTTTCGATTAATGGTCTGTCGATTCTGTTTTAAATTGTATTTGTTTTGTTTTAAGTTGATGGATTTACTTTGGTTACAGCAGATTCAGAGCCTAGACCACTCCCCCTCCCTCCCCCCTCCTGTTGTTCCAGATGACTGGCGGCTGTACTGCGTGCGTGGTGAGGTGGCCCTGGAGGGCCACCTGCTGGAGGTGGTGTGTCACTGCAGCAGCCTTCGCTCTCGCGTCTCCATGGTGCTGCTGAGCGTGAGCCAGGCCCTCATCTACCTTTGGCACGGCTGCAAGTCTCAGACACACACGCGGGAGGTGGCGCACACCGCCACCAGCACAATCCAAGAGCAGTAAGCGCCCGCTTTCACTCAGCTTGGTTTATCCTCTTCTTAATTACAGTAACGGAAAACTTTATTTATAAAGCTCCTACTCACAGTGACAGTGAACTTTATTTATAAGGCTATTCATTACAGTTACCGTTAACTTTATTGATAAGGCTCTTAATCACAGTTGCTCTCCGAGGAGGGTAGTGATGGCATCGTGATCGGCCCAGTGGTTAGGTATTCAGGAGGCTGGCTAGACATGCATGTCCCAAGTGTGGTCTAATTTGGGTATGAGTCAAAGTAACCACAGCAGGTACGTAACCAGACATTCAACAGTAAAAGGTTAGTGGGGGTCTGTAGGTAGTGTGAAGCATGCGCTAGCCAGTTTATTGAAATTGCACTGGAGGGGGAGATCGCGGACTAGATCACCACTGTAGGAACAGATCTCAATATGATGGACGCAGCAAGATTACTACCATACGGGCATATGCCTCGTGTAGCGCACATTATTCAGAGGGTGATCACAGTGGCTCTCTGTGACAGCGGGTTTGTCAACGTTTCATCCAAGTAGAGGCATGTCCACTACAGTCATGGTCGGCACACTAAGGTACCCATGCTGAACTGGCCCATATTGCACAAACCTGCTTCAACAGTGCCATGTGAGACTTTTCTCTGGCAGGCCACATTGTGCAGAAGAAGAGGAGGTCAGCTCTGTCACCTGAAAATATTAACCAGCTAGTCTGCCTGAGTAACTGGTTAAAAGAAATGTACACTTTAGGTTGTTATAATAAAGTAAGATAACCCTCTCTTACCAGTTTGTGATGCATTTCTTTATTACACCACACATGCATTTTGTTTTATCTCCCCCCAATTTACATAATAAAATAAATACTAGTATTAATCATGATTAATCACAGATTACTTTTGTGATGTAATTTTTGTAATAATTATTTTTCCCATTCATGCAAATGAATCATTTTGCTCCACAGTTGTCCCCTGGAGACAGGCCTGCACAGCAGTAGCAAGGTTACCATTGTGGAGTGTGACGAGGGGTCCGAGCCCAGTGGATTCTGGGAAGCCCTGGGGAGGAGGGATCGAAAGGCATACGACTGCATGCTGCAAGGTCAGTGATCCTCAACACTCAGCAGTCAGTCACATGATATCGTCATTTATACCAGGTGTGGGGATAGGTCTGGCTATGCAAGACTAGGTCCTGGTGGGTGGGTGTGTGTCAGTGTCATGATGTCACCTGTCACCCCGAAGACCCAGGGCGGTTCAGCTTCACGCCACGTCTCTACCAGCTGGGCAGTGGCTCCGGTGACTTCCGGGCAGTGGAGGTGCTGTACCCTGCCACGCACACGCAACAGGTCAACTCTCAGCCCTTCCTGCAGGAGGATCTGTACACCGCCTCCCAGCCTGGTACACGTGCACACTCACGCGCATGCACACAGGCATACACATACATAAACAAACATATGCATGCATAGACGTGCACAAATGAGTGAAGCAACATGGACAGAAACAAATACACACACTTTCATTAGCACACGTATATGCTCACACATGCCTACAGGTATTTATGTAGACGACACACTGTCACGATTGGTCCGTACACTGTTTATTTGTTGAATTGCAAAGATTCGGAAGCATCTAAATACATGATTTAACTTGTTAAATCATGCATTATAAATGCATTTATAGATTTTTATAGATGCATTTATAGATTTATAGATTTATAGATTTATAGATTAGATGATTAGATTAGATTCAACTTTATTGTCAATGCACAGAGTACAACGAAATGCAGTTAGCATCCAACCAGAAGTGCAAAGGTAGTAGCAAAAGTGCGACAGTAGAGCAGTTAAATGACTGAATAAATATATATATATATATATTTATTCAGTCATTTAACTGCTCCGTATGATATAAAGAGACTGGATATCTAGCTAATGTCCAGTCTCTGGAAAATGAATTAGATGATATTAGGGTGAGGATTGGATTCCAACAGGACAGGACATAAGTGACTAATATTTTTTGTCTCCTGGAAACATGGCTTATTTCATTGGTACCGTATCGAGTCTTATGTCCGACCGAGTCCTTTTCGGTGCGGGCAGAACTGATGAGTCAGGGAATTCCAAAGGTGGAGGGGTTTGCTTCATGACCAACAACATCTGGTGTATCCCTCAGAATATTAAGACTCTTCTCACTCCTGCTTGCCGAACCTGGAGCATCTGAAGATCTCTTGCCATCCATTCTATCTTCCCCTGGAGTTCAGTTATCATCACAGTTGTCTACATCCCACCATTAGAGAACACAGATGCAGCACTATCAGCCCTACATGATGTGCTATGTTGGCACCAGACCCAACATCCAGACGTGGCTGTGGTGGTGGCGGGGGACATTAATAGGGCCAATCTAAAAAAAAATCAGGCCGAACTTCCATTAGCACATGTGTGCTAGCAGGGGAGAAATAACTTTGGACTGCTGCTACATGCCATTCAAGAGATGCTACAAGGCTGCCTTTCTTCTTCCGTTCGGCAAGTCGGACCATGCCGCCATTTTCCTGCTGCCGGAGTATCAACAAAGGATAGCACAGGAGGTGGTAGTGACGAGGGATGTTAGGCGGTGGTCTGACCGAGTTGATGACGATATTCAGGACGTCAGGCACAATGCAGACTGGGCCACGTTCCGATTCAGCTCCTGTGTCGTCAGCGAGTTTGTGGACGTGGTGACCAGCTTAATAACAACGATAGAAGACACCATCGTCCCTGCGGTTAAGGTGAGATCCGTGGGTCCATCCATCCACCCTAAATGCCTGTACAGCTGCCTACAACTCCAGCTTTGTATCCGGCAACATGGACAAATACAAAGCGGCCTCCTATGGACTGCGGCAAGCGGTGAAGGTCGCAAAGAGGAGGAACAGAGACAGAGTGGAGGCGCAGATGGAGCAGCACAACGCCTCTGGCAGGGGCTACAGACTGTCATGGGTTACCCAGGCAACCCCCTCAACTGTGAGTGCCGAAGCATCCTTGGAGGACAATCTGAACTCATTCTTTGCATGGTTCCAAGCAAGCAACACTGCTAGCAGGACCGTAGCTGAAGTGAGTTCCATTGCTAGGGAGGAGCACACTCTCTGTGACCGAGCACAACGTGAGTAGGGCTCTGATGAGGGTGAACACCAGGAAAGCTGCAGATCCCAACGGCAAAACTGGACGAGGACTGAAGACCTGTGCTAACCAGATAGCTCCAGGGTCAACCTCTCACTGGCCGAGTCCGTGGTCCCAGCCTGCTTCAAATGGTCCACTATTGTCCCTGTGCCCAAGACTGCCTCTCCAGCATGCCTGAATGATGGCCCTCACATCGGTGCTCATGAAATGTTTTGAGAGACTCCATCTGCGCCGACTTATCTCCCTCCATGGACCCGCTGCAGTTATCATACCGGCCAAACCGATCCACAGGCGATGCTGTTTCAGGACTGTGAACGCTGACCTCACTAGGCCCCACTGCCCACTCCTCTGCAAATAACTTGTATATACAGTATGCTTTTTGCTGGTTGCTGTTTATATGCCTATTTTGCTTTCTATCTGTTCTCTTAAAAAAAAAAACCTGCTGTAAAACCTTTGCTGTAAAGACTGTAAATAGTGTGGATAGTTGATTCTTTCCCTTCAATTGTGATATTTGTGTTGTTCTGCACATCTGCACATTCCCCTGGACATCAGTCACTTCATATCCTGTATGTGACAATTCAACCTTTGTGAGATAAGCAGAATCGCAAATAAATGGTAATTCCTGACCTGTATCACTGCCACTTCCCATCAATTATTACTAGACTTGTTCTATTAGGGACTTGCACTCATTATTGATAAATGCAATAATAATATAGACGTGCGTGTGTGTGTGCACGTGTGTGCGTGCGTGTGTGTGTGTGTGTGTGTAGAAACAACTGCTGTCTGATGATTTTTCCCTCCCCTCTAATTTCCCCGCATGTCGCTCGCCCCCAGCTCTGTTCCTGGTGGACAACCACCACGAGGTGTACCTGTGGCAAGGCTGGTGGCCGCTGGACAACGAGATCACCGGCTCAGCCGGCATCCGCTGGGACTCGGACCGGAAGTGTGCCATGGAAGCCGTGTTGCGCTACTGCAGAGGTTTGCTCTACATCTGGACTCTATAAACACTCTACATATAGACTCTATACACTCTACATATAGACTCTATATCTGCTCAACATATAGACTCTATACCAAGGGTGGGCAAACTTTTTGACTGGCGGGCCACAATGGGTTCTAAAATTTGACAAAGGGGCTGGGCAGAACAGGTGTTTGTGTGAACTCATATAAATGACATGTAAAAGCCATTACATGAAAGGATTTGACCTTTAACAGGTAGCAAAACATGAATATGCAAAGCTCATTGTACAAATTGTTTTTCAAATGCATTCATTTCATAACACAGTAGAGAAACTCACGTTCAATTTCAGTGGGAACAGTGTTGTTGATCTCCCTTTTTTGACAGTGCATCAAAGTCTGGAGTTATTTTTGTTGTGGCAATTCTCAGGATAGATCCGAGGTGTTGGTCAGTTAACTTGGATCTGTGACGGGCTTTGTTGATGTTCATGACACTGAATGTCTTCTCACATGTGTAGGTCGAGCCAAACAATGTCAGCATCTTCTGGGCCGTCCTCCGGAGTTTTGGAAACGCGGCTTCGTTAAGTGAAGCATAAAAGTCATTCAGTTTAAGAGAGTTGAACTTCTCCTTTAAGACGGAGTCAGACTGAAGATCAATCAGCTCCAATTGCAGCTCCTGTGGTGCTGTTTCAGGGTCTTGTGACAGGGGACAGGACACCAGCTGAAGTGACTTTTACATTTTTTCAAAATCAGAGAACCGACGGCAGAATTCTCCATGCAGGTCGTCCAGTGATTTGCTGTATTTCTTCGCGTTTCGGGTCACCTCTTTCTGCATGGCTAGTGTGGGAAAAGATTTGTCTGGAGAATAAAGTCAGCTTGGATTTGAAGGCTCTAACATTTGTGTACATCTCGTGCACAAACTGATCTTTCCCCTGTAGCTTCACGTTCAGCTCATTCATCTGTGACAATATGTCCACAGCAAACGCGAAGTCACAAAGCCAGTTCTTGACGCTTAGCTCAGGAATTTCGGCGGGTTGCCCCCTTAACTCCAAAAATGCACTAATCTCCTCTTTGAGCTCCCACACTCGTTGAAACACTTTGCCCAAACTTAACCAGCGGACATCAGTGGTAAAGTAAGTCCTGGTGATCCGCATCGGTTTCCGAACGTAATAAACTGACGATGCTGAAGTATAAAGTTAACAAGCTTTACGACTGGATTCACGACATGATTAAGCTTATTAATTAAGCTGATTATTGCACGACATGCAATATAGACTTGCACAGAGATTCCTGATGAATGATGCAGTGAAGGAAAATAACATCCTGGTCCTCTTTCACTTTATCCTGGATTCTTTTCAGTACCCCAACGTTTTTTCCAGTTAAATTTGGCGATCCATCCGTCGTGACATTGGCAAGTTTACTCCAAGGTAGCTTCATTCTCTCGATGATAGCAGACACCTGGCTATACACCTGGTTATACACCTGGTGATGCACCTGGTGATGCACCTGGTGAGACACCTGGTGAGACACCTGGTGATACAAGTCCTCTCCCCACGTTTTTTCCTTTCAGGGACTCCATGGTCAAAAACTCCTCTGTTATCTCAAAACTGTCATTAATCCCTTGGATAAAATGAGGAGCTGAGCAGTGTCTTTTATGCCATTACTTTCATCCAGTGTTAGTGAATATAATGTAAAGGACTCCACCTTTTGGTTTAATTCGCTGGCTATATCTTCGTCAATCAGCTCCACACGGCGAGTCACAGTCCTGCATGATAAACTGATTTTTTCAAACTTGCCTTTGCTCTCCGGACACAGGAGACCTGCTGTCTCTACCATGCATTCTTTCAAAAACTCGCCTTCGGAGAAAGGCTTTGCTAATTTGAATGCCAGCAAAAAACTTGCCTTGGTACTTGACTCTTGAATTGCAGTTTGTCGGTGCAAAACATTTTGCTGAGTCTATAAATTAGCCGTAGCCCGTTCTTGCGTTGACTGCTTGCTCGCATAGTTGGCATGCTTCGTGGCGAAGTGACGGCTGATATTGCATTCTTTGAAAACTGCAACAGTTTCTTGGCATTGATCGGATTTATAATATATAAAGTATTCCACTCATTATTAAACACTCTGCACTCACTGTCCACTTTTCTTTTCATTGGTCCGCTCGTTTTTACAGAAGGGCTCAAAGGGCAAAAGGCGGGCATTGCAGGGAAAAGGTGAAATGAATGAGGTTTAATTATAATCTAATTTAATTTAATTGAAAAAGTTTGGCGGGCCGGATTAAAAAGCCCAACGGGCCGTATATGGCCCGCGGGCCGTAGTTTGCTCATGTCTGCTCTATACACTAGAGGCAGGCCAGGCCAGTGAACTAGAGGTGGGCCAGGCCAGTGAACTAGAGGCGGGCCAGGCCAGTGAACTAGAGGCGGGCCAGTGAACTAGAGGTGGGCCAGGCCAGTGAACTAGAGGCGGGCCAGGCCAGTGAACTAGAGGCGGGCCAGGCCAGTGAACTAGAGGCGGGCCAGGCCAGTGAACTAGAGGCGGGCCAGGCCAGTGAACTAGAGGCGGGCCAGGCCAGTGAACTAGAGGCGGGCCAGTGAACTAGAGGTGGGCCAGGCCAGTGAACTAGAGGCGGGCCAGTGAACTAGAGGCGGGCCAGGCCAGTGAACTAGAGGCGGGCCAGGCCAGTGAACTAGAGGCGGGCCAGTGAACTAGAGGCGGGCCACTAAACTAGAGGTGGGCCATTGAACTAGAGGCGGTGGCCTGACTGGACAATATTTCCTGGT
>OMOU01090343.1:0-11745 GCA_900312585.1 Malacocephalus occidentalis
GAGTTCGGCCCTGCATTCCTTATGAATGATGGCACTGAAGAGAGAGACAAACAAGATCTGGAGGCAGAGTCTGTTTTGTTGACAGAGTGGGAAGACGAAGAACAACAGAGAGAAAAGAGAAAGAAAGAGAGAGAGAGAAAAAGATGGCGTGGTATTTTGTGTCAACGCAAATGAAACCTTTCACACGGCCATTAAACCAGTTGAAGTTCCTGAATGGAATTGAGAAAAGATGGGATGGAACAAAATAAGTAAACACAGAAAGAGCACCGAGCCACTCCATGGTGTTGCCGTAGCCAGAAGTCAGAGAACGTGAACACACACAATACTGCATCCCCCCCGCCACCGCCATCCATCGGACAGAAACCCCTCTGATTGGCCGTTCCTGCAGATGTGTCCCGAGATGTTCGGTCGCCCGCCGGCCGGTCCACGCCAGCCTCGGTGCATGCTGGGCATGGTGTGAGGGGTTGAGGGTGGTGGTGGTGGTGGTGGGGGTGGTGATGGATGGTCGTAGTGCAGCAATCATTGAGAGAGCCCTATACAAGACAGAGAAGACTGGTGGCAGTGTTTTTGTGGTGGTAGTGGGGGGGGTGTTGAGGGTGAGTTGTAGTGTGGCGGGGGGGTTGTCATACCAGACACACAAGATAGCTTCCCGTTAATAGAGTACATGAAGCGTGGGCCAAAATACACTTGGATTTGATTGGATTCGTCCCCCCCACCTCCTCATCCCCCTGTTCGACACTCAAATAAAGTATAATGTAGTCACACTTCTATGTTTTATTTTAATGTATTTTCAGTGTGAGAAGAAGACTCGTGCATTTATCGTGTGAGTGCGAGTCTCAGGTTTAATTTTTGCTCCAGGTCCTTAATGCCTCACATCAGCCAGAGCCACATCAGAAGGCTTGGTTTGAAGTCATTAGTCAGCCCATTTGTGTGTGTGTGTGTGTGCACTTTCACACGCCTGCAGGCCCCATTGACCCTGCACACTCTTTCACTGCGGCATTGTGGGAGCAATTATTTTTTTTATTAATTTCATTTCATACATCCGCCATATAGGTGGGAGACATGGGGAAGTATATTTCCTGGACACTGCGCGGGGAAGAGAGCGATAAAGAGAGACGGAGAGAGAGGGATGGAGAGAGAGAGAGGGATGGAGAGAGAGAGAGTGAGAGCAAGAGAGAGCGATATAAATATAGAGCATCGAGGGTATGCAGCTCTACTCAGCCCCACCCACCCGGGCCAGGTGAGGCCCGGGTTAGTGACACTCCACACAAATCACACAAAACAATTTGATCATCATTTGATTCTCTCTCTCTCTCTCTCTCTCTCTCTCTCTCTCCTACAGGTTACAGCATCAGACGGTGTACAGGAGAGTCTCCCAGTTACCGTGACGATCGTGGTTCTGGACGCCAATGACAACACGCCGACGTTCTCCAACATCTCTTACCACGTCAACCTGTACACAGATATGCTTCCTAGGGATGCTGTCCTACAGGTACACACACACACACACCATGATCATCCATCATCAGAACCTTTGCCATACTATAATGATTTGCTTGGCATGTGTATGTGTGTGTGTGCGTGTGTGTGTGTCCCTCTTACCAGCTGTCTGCAGTAGATGAGGATGCAGGTTCTAACGGTGAGGTCATCTATCGCATCCTAGCAGGTGACCTGGGACACTTCCTCATCAACCGCACGTACGTATAACCATACTTACCTTCCTGTCTGTCTGTCTGTCTGAAGTCAGCCATCGTTCGTTTTTGCATCAACCATATCTGTTAACATTTAGTCATGTATAATCATTTATAAAATATACATTAATGTTGTTGAATCAAGCACCTGGAAATCGCAATTAATAATCACAATCACAATATTTGGCAAAAGTATGTTATAATCGTGCAGCCCTACTGGATATATATATATATATATATATATATGTGTGTGTTTGACCTATGACCTTACAGTACTGGGGTCATCACTGTGGCCAAAGGGGTCAACCTGACAGTGGGCCGGAGCTATGCCCTCACTGTAGAGGCCATGGACAACTGCCCTGAACCCAACACAAGGTAGGCTGCTGTCTGTCTGCCCGTTTGTCCATCTGTCTCCCAGTCTGTTTACCTTCCCTCCTGTATGTCTGTAGTTCTGTCTGTTTGATTGCATTTCTGTCCATTTCTTTCCCCTGCCTGTCTGTCTGTCTATGTCTGTCCGTATCTCTGCTCACCTGTCTGTCTATATGTACCTGCCTGTCAGTCTGTCTGTCGACCCATCCACCAGTCTGTCCCTTTGCCTGTCTCGGCCTATTTGCCCATGACTGTCAGTCTGTCTGGTCCAGAGAGAGAGCATAGTAATTTGCATTTCAAAAAAGGGGCTTTTTTGGAACGTTTTTGTTTATATCTGTTTAGTTATTGTGTCATGTTTTATCTGGTGTTCTGTTCCCCATGTTGTTTAGTTCATTAATAGTTATATTTTGTAGTCTGTTCTTCGGTTACTTCCTATATTGTGTTGTTTCCCCACCCTTGACTATCTGCCCCTGTCTTGTCTCTGCACCTCCCTCGTTAGCATCTCCTAATCCTGTGTTCCTTGTCAGATCCTCGTCTTAGTTCATGTTCATTCGATGTGGTACTCATACAGTCTAAAAAAACAGAGTGCTTTGAGTGATAAGTGATAAGCTTTGGGTGATAGTGAGTGTCTTTTAAACTTACCACGCTCGAGAAAACAACGGCCAAACTAACGACAGAACAAGAATGCACCTTTATGTTTCCGCTTTTTGGAGCCTGACAGAGGGGACACTTGCACACACGCCCACCACTCCCAAATACTAGGACTGGATATGCTGCGCGCCAACTGCCAGCCTGTCGGGAGCACTTTAGGGGTGTTGCTTGAGTCACACCAGTGAGGCTTCAGATATCGACTTCTACTTTATAAACCACAGTCACACCACAGAAGAGTCCTGCATCGATTAGCTTCTTTTTTCAATCTCACAAATCAAACATTAGATGAAGGATCTAATCACCAGTCTGATGAATTGAATTTAAAATGACTAATTAAAATCTATGTAACTGAGCATTTTGCTATTGTTGGCTTTATGTTGGTTTGGACCAATCATGTTGCTGGGGGCGGGGAAACATAGCAAACACTCTGCCAGCAACTCTTCCGGTGGGAAGACTAAGCTAAAACATATTTTACGGACACAACATTCTTACTCTAGACAAAGTATAGAGTCACCGCGTTGGGTCAAGACATTGGACAACCTGCTCCCCTCCAGACATTGTTTAGTTGATTAAAGGTTTAGTGGTGTGTCACACCACTAAACCTTTAGATATTGACTTCATTAATTAGTACTTAAAAAACTCACACTACTAGACCTGACATGGTAGATTTTTAGCCACACCTTTGAGCATTGGCACATTGCTTCATGACTTTTAAACTTGGAGCCACACCTCTGTGGCTCCAGACACATCACTACCTCATCACCTTGTCCATCCTAAAAATGGACCCAAAAAAATGCACATCACTGCTGCCTTTATTATTTTGCGGCATCTTCTTCCAACTTCTGCTGTGCACTCTACTAGTAGCAGCATCACCACATGAGTGCTCTGCACTCCTGTCCACTTTGTCCGAGCAGCACTTTATGGCGGTGAATTTTCCGTAGTGGCTTCACTATTGATTGCGGGCTTTGATTAACCTCTACCTCACGTATTACAGGCTTTGGATAAAAAAAGCGTCTGCTAGAGTTGACTTCAGGGAATCCAGCGTAGCTCAGCGTTTTTGAATGTGGATATTTTGAAGTCGCTGTCAAGGGCGAAACCATTCACAAAGGCATTCCCGCGTGACTGCGGTGCCAGTGATTCTACAAGAGAGGGAACAGCAGGTGTGTGATTATGTCTGACGCCAGATGGACGCTAAATAGATCACAGTGCATATTACCTCGAAGCTGTGCCCCAAAATGGGGGACAAAGGAAGCTAGAGAGAATGAGTGGAGGAAGAGGAAGGAGGGGGAGGGAGAGGTGAAAAGGAGAAAACGGGACGGTTAATAAAAAAGCTAAATGTAGAATGGGAGCAGAAAATGTAAAATGAATTTTCCTTTGTATTTGAAATTGCATCTTTATTTAATGCTTGCCATGGCAATGCCCATGCTAATAGTCAGTGCGGCCACTACACACCCACTACACAGCATATTACGACTCTTTGAATACATGCCTCCAGCAAATAGCATACTTCTCCATCACAAAGAAAAGTGTAACCTACCGTAAACGTCCATCAGGATGGGATTGTGGTTACGGTGTTCCACTCCCAGGTGGAAAGACCTTCTTTGGGCCTGCCATCAAACTAGAAACCCTTTGAACTGTCATGATTTGTCATTCTTATTTGCCTTTTTTTAAATGAATATATTTTACAGATCCAGATAAAGATGTATGTATGGATTTTGTCAAAGCTACAATCCAGAAAGAGGATGTGCTAGATATGTGCCAGCTTATGCATCTGGAGCTGTTTATGTCACCATTTCTTTTATTGCCTGTTCAATGGTGATTATCCATCCATCCATCCATTCTCTTCCTCTTATCCGGGGCCGGGTCACAGTGGCAACGGGCTAAGCAGGGCTCTCCAGCATCCTTATCCCCAGCAACACTCTCTAGCTCCTCCTGGGGGATCCCGAGGCGTTCCCAGGCCAGATGAGATATATAATCCCTCCAGCGGGTTCTGGGTCTGCCTCGGGGTCTCCTCCTAGTCGAACGTGCCCGGAAAACCTCTAAAGGGAGGCACCGGGAGGCATCCTGATTAGATGCCCGAACCACCTCAGCTGACTCCGCAATCTCGTTCTTTCGGTCACTACCCACAGCTTGTATCCATAGGTGAGGGTTGGAACGTAGATGGACCGGTACAGCGCCCGCATTACTGCAGACGCCGCACCAATCCGTCTGTCCATCTCCTGCTCCATTTTTCCCTCACTCGTGAACAAGACACAGAGATACTTGAACTCCTTTGCTTGAGGCAGCAACTCACTTCCAACCCGGAGGGAGCACTCTGCCGTTTTCCGGCAGAGAACCATGGCCTCAGAATTGGCGGTGCTGACTCTCATCCCGACCACTTCATACTTGTACAAACCGCCCCAGTGCATGCTGGAGGTCACGGTCCGATGTAGCCAACAGAAACAACAGTGATTTTTCATGCTCCCATCAAATGTTAGACATTCCCAGAATCAGCACAACATATGCTATCCTGTGGTGACACTCAACACAATAAGAAATATAATCCATGTAGAAAATAAACACATCCATATATATATACTGTATATATATTTGTTTTTGTTTTTTTTAATACACAAAAGTAACTTGAACTAGATATCTCTTGCAGACAAATAGCACCTGGGGAATGGATTCTTTAATAAGAATCTTCACCCCGTTAATCGCCAATGCATCGCAGCAGCCCCATTGTAGCACTGAGCTGCTACATTGCATTCATAGCTGTCTGAAAAGTTAAGAATAGCTGGAGCTATGTTGCATGCACATTTGTTCCCAGTAACGTCTTCACATTTTGAAAATCTCTCCTTGACACCAGTCACTTACCTGAGGATGAGAGACATTTGGGCAGCATCACTCTCGTTCTTGCTCTCATCGACCATGACTGCGACGTAGTTGGTTTTGCTGATCTGCTCTTTGATTGTGTCAGTCAGTACATCAGCAACCCCACTGATGAGGTCGTTCCAAACCTTACCAGATGTGCCAGTAAAAACAGTAACCGTGGCCAGGTGACAACGTAGGCCAGCATCATATTCCGACATCAAGGAAAGTAGTTCCAAGTAATTCCCCTGATTTAGTGAATCTGTGTCCTCTAAAAGGCAATTCCTGTTGTCCCAAAAACACAACACAGTCGATGAGACACTTCAGTATTTCCTGATTCTTCCTCACCCTTTCATTGTCTCTCTCTTCCTCTTCACCCAGCTGTAAATCCACTCTTGTGTCCCCAAATGTCTTTAAATGACCGTAGCCATCAAATGTCTATTAGAGTTCTGGTGTTTGTTGGCTGCCTTGGTGAAGGTGTTCAGACTACTAAAACCAGTACTGCTCCATGGACCACTGTCTGTGCTGAAGAGCAAGCATGGCCAGCAAAACAGTTTTTTCGGCACTTGCTGTGAGCCCACAGTAGCGGTCATAGTTATCTTCAGTAAACTGCCTCATGAATGCTTTGCCTGCCTGTGTGACCTTCAAGCTTAGGTGTTGGCCTCTCCCTTTCACATATTTCCTTTTTGCTTGGAAACAGCCTTGAAAAAGGAATCTGAAGCAAATATGTGACAGTATCGATTTCTCCATTACTAGCCGCCATCCTCTGTTGCAGCAAGTTGCAGCAAGAGTAACTAGCTAATGCGCGCAAAGGAAATAACTCCACTTGATTGGTTGATATTAGATCACCTGGGGCCAGCTAGAAGAGTCTGGGGGTGTAACTATCCTCACACATCAAATTCTGATATTCTATATTTGCACCCAATATGGTTTCTATGAGCAGAGCCTGCAACACAGGAGTCACAAGGCTACAGGTTGGGATTGGCGACTGCAGACGACAGCCAGCAGATAATGTTGAAGGCAAGGACACAAATGAACACCAATATTGGTGTGGGGGTGGGGGTGTGTCCCTCCAGAGTTTGCACCCATGGAGTAGAGTTGAGGAAATTGGGAAATTGCTGTTGGGTCGGATCTGGCTCACAGGGCTGCTAACCCCTACCTCGTAGGAATCATCAGGAATAAGGAATAGTAACAACAGAAGCAGTCAGCCTTATGTTGTACCACCACAGGTTCAGATCTCCTAAAATGATCTGCTTGTCTGTGCTTGCTGTCTCGTTAGAAGCGAGGCAGCCATTTTGCCGGAGGGGCGAAAAGGATTCCAAACAAGACTTCGATCAGAAGCAAATGTGGGGAATCTTAAATAAATGCAATTAACTCATGTACACAATCTGTTTTCAACACCGACCTTAAAGACAGATTCTTCGGAAATACAGCTGTTTTGGAAGTTTTTTCCTTTTAGAGTGTATGTAAACATCATGCATTTAGGACTTTGGTTAAACAACAGTTCAAGCCTGTCAGTAAATATAGCTCCAACTGAATGTTTGTGCAGTCATTGAGGTTGACATTTTAACATACAGATTTTCTCCCCATTTTGCCAGTCCTATTTCCATTAATCTGCATTTTAAATGGTTTCTCGTCTGTTTCCCTGCCAAGTTGTTCAGTACAATGGAATATAAATTAAACAAAAGCAAATGAGACTCAAATGTAATTAGTTTTGCTGACTTTGTTTTGGTTAAATTATAATCATCCATCTCCTATTTGATACAATGATGTACCACTCACACTCACACACACACTCACACAGGCTACGTTTTACATATATAGCAAACGGATGTAAAAGTTCATTTTGATAAGTAAATAATAAATATTGAATTCAATTTGGAGCTATGTTATAAAATAATTGACTTTAATCATGCTTTATTGAAGACTCAAATATAAAATGCATGTAGTTGGCTATTCATTTTGATAAAGAATGTACTTTCAACAAGGTTATGGGCATTGCATTTTTTCACATAGAAGGTTTCACTTAATTGTTTGTTCTGTGCTGGGCGAAACTCGACACACACACACTCACCATGCATTGAAGCACTGCAACGTTGTTACTTTTGAGCAGACAGTATGCCAGACCACCAGCCGGGTTGGATTGTACGTGACTTAAACACTGACACATCCCGCTTGTTAACAGGAAAAAGCTTGACGCCTGACAGGCACTTAGTCTCCTATGCCTTATGTGCCCCCTGCTGGTGTTGGCCGGATAGCGATATTGACAGCTACAGCACGCTGAGTAAAACAAAGCCATGCTCATCCAAACTTAGTCTGGATGACTCACCTCTTTCAGACATTAAGTTCCTATCCTACTTTAGTGTCTCTTCACTTCACTCTCTCTCTCTCTCTCTCTCTCTCTCTCTCTCTCTCTCTCTCTCTGTCTCTGTCTGTCTGTCTGTCTGTCTCTCTCTCTGTCTCTCTGTTTCTCTCTCTCTCTCTCTCTGTCTGTCTCGCTATCTGTCTCTGTCTCTCTCTCTCTCTCTGTCTCTCTCTCTGTCTCTCTCTCTGTGTCTCTGTCTCTCTCTCGATCACTCTGTGTCTCTCGATTCTAATTGAATAAAAATTTCTTAATTGGCATGGAGATCCACATTGACATTGTCAAAGCAATACAAAAATGAGACTAGTATGCAGTATATATATATATATATATATATCCAACACAAATTCAATATATATACTGTATATATCAAAAAATATGGCCACTCTCTTCATCCTCATCTCTCTCTCTCTCTCTCTCTCTTTCTTTCTCTCTTGCCATTCTTGCCAGTCTTCAACAATGTTTTCAACTTCAGTGTATATTCTTGCTCTTGTAACCTCAGTGACCTTGAACCATGTGCAAATCGTACTCATGGGCTGCTACTTAATGACCAACACAGACATTGCACTTTTGTTTGGCACCACCTTCAACAGCTCACTGCCGGCCAAGCGCCCCTGGCTTTTGACAGTACAGCCTGTACTACTGTGGCACCTTTGATATTCATTTATTTAAAATCTCCCTGAAAATACAAGATCAAAATTCTCTGACGTTTCGGGGCTCTGGCCAAACCAGCCTCTCTCTCTCTCTCTCTCTTTCTCTCTCTCTCTCTCTCTCTCTCTCTCTCTCTCTCCCAATCCTGTGTGCAGCCATAATGGTTTTAAATCCTCTGTTGGTGTTTTCCCTCGTCAACCATCGCTGACAGTTTCATTTAACCGCCGACGGCTTTTGACAGCTCCGCCTCGTCATGCATGCAGGAGCTGCGCTAGGCGCGCCTCCTCTCTCCCGCAAGATTAACAGATCCGTATCCTGCATGTGCCTAATATCCTCTGTCCAGCTGTCCATCGATCCATGTACCTGTCTACGTCTGTATGTCTTGTCAATTCATCAATCATCTCACACTATTTTGACTTTTCTCTCTTACTCAACACAATGCATCTCTCTCTCTCTCTCTCTCTCTCTCTCTCTCTCTCTAGGTCATCCATCACTACGGTGTACATCGAGGTGTTGCCCCCTAACAACCAGAGTCCTCCCCGTTTCCCACGGCAACAATACAGCCTGGAGATCAGTGAGGCTATGAGGACCGGAGCCACACTGTTGAACCTACAGGTGAACACCCGCATGCACACAGGCACACGCACAGATACCCGGACTACGGTACTTATGCATACAGCTCATTTCAACACATGCAGAAACCTTGACACCGTTGTGTGTGTGTGTGTCTAGGCGACGGATCGTGAGGATGACCCGATCACCTACAACATTGTGAGCGGGGACCCCCGGGGCTACTTCACGATTCAACAGGGGTGAGTCTGAACACAAGCAAACAAACAGACAAACAAAGTAAACATGGGCAACAACCATTAAGATTTGATTACTCCTCTACAAAGCCACTAACGTGTGCACATTTGGACTTAGGTGGGGGGAGGGGGAATTGTTCCATCCTCGTCAGGATTTTCATGTAGCTTGAATGCCTGGCGAGTTCCTAGAAAAATCTGTTGGGATTCCTGTGTGATTAACGGTACACGCGTACAGATGAAAAGGGCTCCAAATGCATTGGTTGATTAGCATCCTCCACGTCTTACAAACCGCCCCTCGTCTTCTGAACCACTCAAACGCTCAATCATGAGCTGCGCTTCTCAGGTTTCATCTCACATTTTGCGCATTTGCACTTCTATTAAGTATAAAAGCAGTTGCCCAGACGGAATTTGTGAAGCATTTGCAACTTGAGGTCAACATCAGCTAATCCATCATTAATTGACCGTCGCCAAGGGCTAATTTATTCATTTTAAAAGCATTCAGTAGGCATAATCAAGGTACAACACATCGGTTTTATTTCATTGTGCTATCAATTAGTTAATGTTGTCCACTGTAAATATGTCTCGTCGAGGACAGCTTGATGGCACACAAATATTAGGAGGAACTCTCACTCAGGGACTTTTCTACCCAACTCCAACCTACTCGCCTCTGATCTACTCCACCCTACTCTGGTCTTCTGTACTCTACTCCACCCTCCTCCCCTCTGATTCATTGTACTCTGTTCCGGTCTCATCTACTACATTGCGGTTGAGTCTCGACTCTACCATATCCTACTATTATCCGGTTGGTGATGTGTGGCGTTCTTCTTCCCAGGCAGGGGCTGCTTGTTCTGAGGAAGGCGCTGGACAGGGAGACCCGGGACCACTACGCCCTGGTGGTCACAGCCTCAGACAGACATCCGGCTGGGGTGAGGGGACACAGGTTGGCTCCTTGGTGCATTCACCGGCCACGAGGCTGGTGAAGACTGAAGAATTAAGATTGTTCACACCAAAACCACGAGGGAACTTTTTAGAGTCACATGACACAGCATGAAGTTTGACAGATGGAAATCAGCACTAGACACCGACTGGCTGAGAAAGAGGGAGTGTAGTTTTATGCTGAGTTGAGACTAGACTAGAGGCCTTCTAAAAGCTGCTCACAGCAAACATCCTAAAACCTGGTCTGGTGTCCACGCTGACATCGCACAGGGATGAAGCATTGTGCTGTGCTTTGTTTACTGTTTCTATGGCACCAACCCATGTTATCCCCTTAGCCCCTAGCTTAACATTGATACATCCATGAGAACGGAAAATACATGAAAAGTTCCGATATTTTCAACTCCAAGCACGAGTCGGAGGGGCGGCACTAAAACGGCGATGCTCTCTGAAAAAAGACACCGGGTGCTATGCGTTCTCTCCAGGCGTCCCATGCTGCCCCATCCGCTGTCATCTCATCGGGAGACCGGCACGCACTCAGAATAAGACACTATGTGGACATGACCTTAAGTCCTTGTCTTGTGTTGTCTTTTTGTTCTGGAACTGCCTTTAGGGACTTGAAACCCCTTGATTTAAACCTTACACAGTGCCGTGAACGTTTTTCCCTCCTGTCTGGTCGTACTTAATCATAGTTACAGTGTCAAAGAGCCAAGGGAACAAAGAGCCAAGGGAAGAAGAAGCCTTGAGAAGGAATTATTCCAGGTGTGGTTAGAATTGCGTCCAATGACTACCAATGACTACAAAAGAGCCCAAAAAGATTTAATTTCATATTGTCTTTGACTTCACCGGGGCTTTTACTTTGCAGCCGTGTTGAGAGCAAAGCGTACTGAATTGCAGATGAGGCCGAGGACAGAGCCGAGTGCACAATCAATATTGGACCTAAGGCAAAAATGCTTCACAACCTCAATCTAGTTTCCTAAAAAAGACGTAAAAATCCCAACAACAATAGACAGATGAGTTGAGTCGATAGAGTAGATAGAGTCGATGTGTGTGTTTTTGCATCAGAAGAAACATCACATAGCACCTGCGAGTGACTGCAGATTTGCCGTTTTAAGGATCCAAGGTTAATTAGAACAGGAAAAGGTGGAATCATCTTTTAAACACACACACACACACACACACACTTTACTCCACCTCAACACTCCCTGCTCTGTTTCCTGTTATTAGCTGAAATCCCATCTGTGATGACTGATCATTTTTTCATCGAGCATGGTGGCCAAATCCCATTCTTCTCACGCATGCACACACATACATATACACGCATGCACACACGGTTGCATGCCCACAAGGACGACATGCATACACAGTCCACATGCATACACCCACACACACATACTCACTTTCAGTTTGCTGGAACGTGCCCCACTCCGCT